>JAMKPZ010000517.1:0-75929 GCA_024699675.1 Amphibolis antarctica | reverse complement strand
CATATTGAAAAACTTTCATATCATTACGACTATAAGAGTTTGTAGCGAAAGGAAGCTGTAATCAAACGGAGCCGAAAATATTTTATAAAAACAAACCAATTTTCGAAGGACACAGGTACAGTTGAAAAATATGTTTGACAAACTTGGCAGCTATGGAGGGCATTAGTAGTCCAAACAAATATGTATGTATTTTCAAATCAAATTGCAGGCTTGCATTTCAGGAAGGCATCCTCAGCCGACAGTGTGGTGTGTTTCAGATGCTTGTATTCAAGTAAACACCCTTATTGTCCAGTGATCACCCTTACAAATGGTGAGACTGTCATAGCAGTGCAACATGCTAGTGATAGCAGGTGTACTCCAGATGTCATTTTGTGTAAAACGAAAAATCATACATCAGAGTTTGGTGTCTAATATCATATGCACACCAAACATCAGGCTTCTGCATAAGCTTGTACAGTAAGGCAGGTTTCCAACTCATGTTTGGGTGACTTGGAGGCACCGGCCTTATCAAGCCATGAATATGCAAAAGATTCACAATAAACCATTGAGAAATTGTATCATTCTTTAAAATGTAAGATATTCATCAAACACATTCACAATAAACCCTTGAGAAATTCTAGGATTCGTGAAACTCAGAAAATGCTTGTACAGTATGCAGGATAAGGTGCATAATTAGCAAAAAAATATACAAACGTAGATGGGTACATGTCAATGTACATTTATCAAACACAAACAGATTTCACCATCCATCAGTTATACACATAAACAACCTGCCGAAGAATAACCTCCCTTGTGAAGCAACGGACTACCTGCTGATGAAACGTGGGAGGCAAGGACCTCCAGAAGCGAGGCAACAAACTCCATCTGTGTTTCCTCATCAATCGTCATAAAGAGAGGAACGTGAACGAACAAAGACTTCAGTCCATGGTCCTCTGCAAATCGAAGAGAGTGGTAGTAAACGTAGTTGCATACAAATCTACCAGCATCATCGGATAATACCACAGGATACCCCTGTTTTGCCAAGTTCTTAGTGATCTCTCTTACAGGGAAAGATGTCTGCACAGCAGATTAAGACAAGATGTTGATCGTTAAAATGTTCATTCAGATTATTCTTCATCACTAAGAGAATGTGTAGCAAAGGTTCAAAAAGCAGTACATGGTGAGATTGTCCATGCACTGAAAGTGAAAAATAATGACGATCAACCCCAAAGCTTTACAAACTTTCAGATTGGATTCATCATTCATGAATCAGACCAATTAGTTTATCAAGGAAGAAAATTAGTCTCCCACATTTTAGGAAACCCAGGCAGCAAGTGAACGTGCCTAGGTGGTCTGATTCGTATGAAGAAAAGAATAAAGGAGAGAAACTATAAATTTGATGTATAAGCAAAATAAAGAAATCAGAAAAAATGATTTATTTTTAATAACTGGTAAATTTTATCGACCCTCTATCATAGTTATGATGTTTTATTTCGTTAAAATCAAATTTCAATATTTTCTATCATATTCTTTTACTTTCTTACGAATTTTTGGATTGGCACAGATACCTTTATTTTTTATCTTTTTAACATTTTAAAACTTTCTTTTCTAACAATTTCCAAAACATTTTGAAATTTTCTTTTCGACAAATTTTGAAGACAAACAAGATCCTTTGTTAAAGGACCACAATGACTTCAAGAAGGGCTTTTTCAATGTGAAGAGTAGCACCTATTCCAAAGTTGCCACAATTTTATCATTTTAAACTTGAAGTTGGTGTTAAAAATCACCACAATTTTACCCAAAATCTATCAAATCACTGGATGTTTGGGTAGGATTTTTGTCAAAATCATAAAATCACAAAATCTAAACACTCAAAATCCTATCCAAACAAGATCTTAAACAAAGATGCAGGCATAAATTTAATAACTTTAGAAGAGGGAATTCAAGATTTTAGCATTAATATGTACTTAGTGTTGTGAATAAAATAGATCATACATTGAAAAATAAAAGATTTATGAAAACATAAGATGATAAACATATTATGTATCCAACATAGTTAAATATTTCAATGCATCATCAAAACTACCCAGGGTCCTGAATGATGAAGGTTCCATTCTTGAAACTACAGAATTTGTTCCAAACAACAAAATAACCACATCTCATCCCACAAGGAACTGGAAATAAAAATGCTACCACAATCCTACAACAATGAAGCTGAAGCTATGATATCGTTTGATTGCACGGTAATATGCATGCTGGGCGAACAAGGGTCCGTGCAAATGAGCCCATAGGTTGCTCTCCCACAGGCCATGCCTCAATGCACAGGTCTGTTTGTTAACATGTGTGGGGATGCACCTTGATGGCTGCTGAATGTCGATTTTCAAGATTAGTCCTACAAGTGGTGCACCAACAATCCTTGGAACGGATAAGGGAGAAGGTGATTGGTGGTGCGAATAGACACGAAGGCAATTGGTGTTGCGAAAATGCTAAAGAAGATCCTAAGGAAAAGGGTGGAGAAAAGGGTTCATGCAGCATTGTCTAACGAAGCAAGAGAGGGTTTGTGCAAGGTGATGGGGATCGTACAAGGATTGAATATGGAGAAACAGACACTCGTTCCTCTCTAAAAAGCAAGAAAGTGTAAGAGAGACCGAAAATCAATCACACAAGCACACAAGGAATTTTATGTGATTTGGCCAAAATACCTACTCCACGATAGCGCTAGCACACTCACACTATTACCATTGGAGATATCAGTTTTGTGTGTGTTACAAGTACATTATAAATAGTCCCTTATATAGGAGCGATTAGAGCATCTCATAGAATTGTCATCAAAAAACCGTTCTCACCATTAGAATCTTTGATTTTTAAGTTGCTTCACTGGACTTCTGGAAGGCCTTCTCCTTAACAGAATCTCCACCAAAACTTCCATCATCACCAAGACTTCTAGCACTCCTTATTGGTCTATCGCTTCTCGCAAGACTCTCCATTGCTGCACACTGGAGTGTCGGCACCTTATCTAAGACTTTAACTTCTCATAGAATCTTCAACACTCCTTGCTGGACTCTCCATGTCCTTTGTCGAAAATTCTGACATTTTCTCCCGAGATATCCATCCCACTTGGGCTGGTGAGATGATAGACTCCACACTTTCCTAAATATCTCCCACTTGGAAATTGGCATCCAAGAGTATAGTGTTCTAGCTAGCGCCACACCTCCCTTCTTTAATTAATCTGGAGGCCAGTTAGGGTCTTGCAGATTCCTAACTTTTGGATTGTCACACTCTTATTAAACATGTCTATTGCATTCCTTGTACTTGCAATTTTCTACACTAGTAAAGTACCATCTTCAATCAACTCTTTGACAAAGTGGTATCTCATCCGGATATGCTTGATTCTTCTATGGAAAGCTTGATTCTTAGTGAGAAATGGCACTTTGGCTGTCATAAAATAGTTCTCCATTGATCTATTTTTTGCTAAGCTCTACTAGCAATTCCTTTAGCCAGATTGTCTCTTTAGCTGCTTCTGTTAATGCCATGTACTCAACTTCAGTTATTGATAGTGCTACACTCTCCTGTAACCTTGACAACCAGTTGACTACAGTTCCCCCTACAATGAACACATATCCAATAGTGCTCCTACCATTGTCTTTATCTCCACTGAGATCAACATCACAGTAGCCCAACAACTGTACATTGTTTTTCCTGAAACATAGACCTGTTGCCATAGTTCCTTTCAGATATTTCAAATCCCTATCATAGCTTCCCAATGCTCCTTTCCAAGATTTAGACATGAATCTACTCACAACTCCCACTACATAAGCAATGTTTGGCCTTGTGCACACCAGTGCATACATAATCTCCCTACTGTAAAGGCATAAGAAACACTAACCATTTCTCCCTTCTCTTCTTCACTCTTAGGAGATTGCTCTTCAATCTTTAAGATGGTCTTGACACTCTTGTAGACCTTCTCAACTACATAATAGGTTCCTCAATTTCTACCTGTCCTTCACTGCTTGCTTTCTCCTTGTGGACATCATCTGCACATGTCCTCAAGTTCTACACATTTTTCATTCTGAGTTTTCTTGTTACTATCACTCCACCGGCCGTCCTTCAATTCCTCAAAAGTCTCCCCACTATGCTTGTACAATCATGACTCATTAATCCCTTCTGACTCATGTCCCAATCTTCTGTGCCACAAACTACACTGATCAAAACTTTCAATAGCAATACTAATAACATCTCTAGGATCAAATGTCATATAGAGTGTTCCCTTCTTTTCACCTTTAGCCACTATCATGGTTCTTTTTGTTATCTTCCACTTTCCACCTCCAAAGTTTGTATGAAAACCATCATCATCTAGTTGACCTGTAGAAATCAAATTCTTTACTAGACCAGAAATATGTCTAACATTCTTTAATTTCCACATTCCACCATTGTTGGTCTTAATTAAGACATCCCCTTTGTCAACTACCTTCAAGTAGCTATTATCTACAAGGTAAATCTTTTTCTTCTCAATGGCTATGTAATTTTGTAGTAGCTCTCTCTTGTCAGTAGAATGAAAAGATGCATCCGAGTCCATAATCCAGGACTCAACAGTGTTGTCAACATAGCACACTAGGGCATCTACAACATTACCTAAAGTAGAGTTTGCTGAACTGTCGTCCTACCTTACCCTCTTTTCCCTTGGTGATTTGCATTAAGAGCTATAATGTCGTACCTTTCCACAGTTTCATCAAATGATATCATTCTTATTTTCCCCTTTGCCTTTGGACTTAGACCTAGAGTGAGATCTTTGTCTTCTCTATTGCTATCTTCCCCTATTGTCTACATTTAAGGCAGAAGAAGTAACTACTTCATTGCTTCTTCTCTGAATGTTCTCACTCAAGATTAAGTCCTGAATATCATTTAGCTTAAGCTTCTCATGACTCACTGAGTTGCTCACTCTGGTCAACATTATAGACCAACTTTTAGGTAAGGATGACAATAAAATTAAGGCTCTTACCTCATCATCGAACACAATGTCAACTAAACTCAATGATCAATGTGTTGAAAACGTTGATGTAGTTTGTGATAAAACCCCTTTCTATCATCTTCAAGTTGAAGAGTCGACGCATCAAATACACCTTATTAGAAGTAGACAACTTCTCATACATGTTCGATAACACCCTCATCAAACCAAAAGTTGTCTTCCCCTTGACAATGTTGAAAGCAACATTCCTCACCAAGGTTAGCCTCACCACACCTAACACTTGGTGGTCTAATAGTTCCCAGTCCTCTTAGCTCATTGCTTTTGGCTTCCTCCCTAGAAGAGGTTCGTGTAGTTTCCTTTGATGCAGATAATCCTCAATCTACATCTTCTAGAAATCGAAATCAAAATCATTGTCATCGAATGTGTCAATTCTGATCTTCCCTTCTTCTGCCATTTCCTCCCCTGGATGCTTGCAACAAACCTTGAACCTACTCTGATACCAATTTGACCAGGATCGTACGAGGATTGACCATAAAGAAATGGACCCTTATTCCACTCCATGAAGCAAGAAAGCGTAAGGAAGACAGAAAATCAATCACATGAGCGCACAAATAATTTTATGTAGTTCAACCAAAATACCTACTTCACAGCAATGCTAGTACCCACTCACACTATCACTATTGGAGATATCAATTTTGTGTGTGTTACAAGCACATTATAAATAGTTCCTTATATAGGGGGAGCGATTAGGACATCTCACAACATTGAAATCTCTGACCTTTAAGTTGCTCCACTAGACTTCTAGAAGGCCTTCTCCTCAATGAAATCTCTATTGCTTATTGTCAGAACTTCCATCATCACCGAGACTTCCAGCATTCCTTACCAGAATGTCTGTCGCTCCTCGCTAGACTCTCCATTGCTACACACCGAAGTGTTGGTTCCTTGCTTAAGACTTTAACTCCTCGTGGAATCTCCGACACTCCTTGCCAGACTCTCCGTGCCCTTTGTCATAAATTCTGACATTTTCTCCCAGGATATCTATCCCACTTGAGCTGGTGAGATGGAAAACTCCACACTTTCCCAACACAAGGGGCTTCAAATGGCATAACCAAAGGGTAAAATGTAAAACCCTACTAAGACTCACCTCTATAAAGTTTTGATGATGTCAATTACATGAAGCTTCAAGCAAATCAAGCATCAAGTCATGAAACTTAGAGAAAACAAGAAGATTCAAGAATAAAGCCAAGTTAAAAGAAAAGAAAAGAAGTATTCAATAAAAAAAGAAAAGAAGTATTCAAGATACTTCAAGAAAAAAAAGGAATGAAGACACATCACACAAAAGATTTGGACACTAGTCTAGAATACAAACTAAACATTTAGATTTTAAGTCCAAAAATTCAGTGATAAACACAACCAAAATTGAGTCCCTAGGAAAATCGTTATAATGATCAGTGAATCGGTATAATGATCTAGTAGTTGCTTGACACAATTTTTCAAAACATAGATCATTATAAAGATGAATCTTGTCATTCCAAATTTATTTAACCATTAGGAAAACGTTATAACGATGACGAAAACGTTATAACATTTTGACTATTTAAGGAAAGTCAAACTAACTGTTAATCCTAATTAGTGTAAAAATATTCCCTTAATCCTTGTTCCAGATATAACTAATCTTTTACAATTTAACGTCCTAAGCTTTCATAGACATTTTTGACTTTAATTTTGAGCTTGATTTTCAGATCTTAGACTCTAGTAGTGCTTGGAATCTCTTATTCTTTTCTCACATAGCACGTTTGCAAGGATAGATTGTTTTAGGTGAATTCTGACGTTTTTGTTTTGTTTCCTCTTTGAAAATCATTGGTTTCAGACTTGGATTTTCACCTTAAAACTCAAGCAGGTTGTGTTTCCTTGTGTGGAGTGGTTGGTTGAAGGATTCTACCTAAAATCCTTGGTGGGTTGAGGTGTTCAACCGACCATAAACACCTATATAGGTTGATTAAAGGGTCTACCTTAAACCATTGTTGTATGTTGATTGAGTGTGCGACCACAAACACTATCTCGTAATTGATTTATAATAGTGAATTAAACTAGGCTCAAGTAAGTTTGCTTAGGAGCAGATGTAGCATATTAGTGAATTACCTAAAAATCCATGTTCTTGTTCATTTACAGTTTTGATTGTGTTTAAAAGCTTTTTCAAACAAATTTTTGATATGCTATTCACTCTCCCTCTAGTGAATCAATCCAACTTTCAATTGGTACTAGAACCTCATTTAATTTTTGTTAATTTAATGATCATAAAAACACATGGCATCTAGACCTCTTAACAAACAAAGCATCAACCGCCTCCTATTCTTTGATGGCAAGAACTATGGTTATTGGAAATACAAAATGAAGGTCTTCCTCAAGTCAATGTATGTTAATTTGTGGAATGCAGTTGTTAATGGAATTAACGTCCTAGATACTCCTTTTGAGTCATTGACTGATGTCAAAAAAAAGCTCATACAACTTATGCAAAAGAGATGAATACACTATGTTGTGCTCTTTCCTCTAATCAATTTAACAAAAGTTCAAGATGCACTATAGCAAATCAAGCATAGAGACTTTTGAAGATTACTCATGAAGGTACATCTTAAGTTAAGCAGTCAAAGAGAAATCAACTTATACATAGGTATGAATTATTTAGAATGCAGGAAAATGAAACTATTTGCGAAATACATTTTAGGTTTCGGGACATTATAATCGACCTCAAAGGCCTTGAAAAAGTAATTTTCATGCAGGAACAAGTCCAAAAAGTATTAAAGAGTCTTACAAGTGACTAAGAAAAGAAGACAACAGCAATTGAAGAAACCAAAGATCTCAGCACTTACACACTTGAAGACCTAATTGGGAACCTACATATGAGTTCAACTTAAAGCTTAAAAGGAAGAGAATGTTGAATCCTCAAAGAAAGGAGAAAAAAAGGAGCTGGCCTTCCAAGCAGATTCCAGCTCAGATGGCAGCTCAAATGAGGATGATGTTACCCTTCTTGCTTGTAGGTTCAAAAAATTCAACAAATTTAGGAAATTCATAAAGAAGAAGAAAGGAGAAAAATCCAAAGATGATGTTCCTCAATGCTACAATTACAATAAGAAAGGACACATCAGAAAACAATGTCCTCTCTTAAAAGATAAGGCTAAGAAGGACAAAAAGAAAGGAGATAAGAAGGAAAGAGTCAAGAGAAATTTAAAGGCTACTTGGGATGAACTTGATTCATCCAATGCAGAAAATTCCAGCAGCTTAGATGAGGAGCAAGCAAATGTGTGCTTAATGGCAAATGAAGAAGAGATATGTACTCATTCATCTTACTCAGATTCAGATAACGAAAATTGTGATTATGATCAATTAAAATCTGCCTTTTGAAGCTGCATAAGAAATATAGAAATGTAAAAAAGGAAAATAAGAAACTGACTGCATGTATTTCTAGTTTAGAAACTAAAAATGAATCCTTATATGATCAGATTGACAAATTAGCTAAGTAAAGATAATCTTGAACTGAAATGCAAGTCTGATTACTTGAATATTGAATTAAAGAAGGAAAATAGCACGTTAAAAACAAAGATTAAGGAAATCTCTTTCTCTAGGGTTAATTAGCATGAATCTTTAGATTATAATAAATGCACTCTCAAGTATAACCCTAAATACAAATTTGATGATATTCTGTATTGAGGGCTTCATTCGAAGAGTATAACATGATGATTATGTTTTTGTCCTTAAAGGGAATCATAGAAAAGTGTAGTTTCCCATGAGGAACAAATTCAACATCATCTAGACTAATCCTCAAAGACCCAGAAAAATGTAGATACCAAAGTCATATTTATGTTCTTCTTTAGTAGGTTGAAAGATCAAACCACAAGTTCAAATGGATCATTGACAGCAGATGCTCCACTCACATGACCGGACAATAAGAATTACTCAATTCAATTGAAAATCATGATGAAGGTATGATTAAATTTGGCAACAAGAGTTTAATTAAAAGAATTGGTAGAATAGGACGGCATGATAATTCTCATATTGACCATGTACTTTTGGTAAATGACTTAAAGCAAAACTTGTTATGTATAGGACAACTTACTGATAAAGGATATAATATACTTTTTAAATCAAAAGAATGTTTTATTTTTGATGAAAACAATAAGTTAAATTTACTAGATCCAAAAATGGATCCATTTACCTTTTAAACTTTCCTGATGATTGTATATCTAAAAATACTTGTCATGTTACTTGTAACGATGCATCTTGGGTTTGGCATAGAAGATCAGGTCATGTCAATATGAAGGCACTTAGGCAGCTAGCTAAAAACAACCTAGTTAGAGGACTGCCCAATGAGAAGTTTGACAAAGATAGGATTTGTGAGGCCTTTCAAATGGGAAAACAACATAAAAATTCTTTTAAAAGTCTAAATGAAGTAACAACTAAAAGGGGAATTGAACTACTTTACATGAATTTATTTGGACCCACACAAACCTTGAGTCTTAGTGGAAAGAAATATATCTATGCATTAGTTGATGATTATACTAGATTCACTTGGATTATCTTTTTAGCTCATAAAAAAGATGCATTTAATTAATGAATTTAAAAAGTTCTACACTAAAATTCAAAATGAAAGAGAAGAAAAAATTAAAAGAATTAAGAGTGATCGTGCTGGGGAATTTGAAAACTCTTTATTTGAAAATTACTATGATGAGATGGGTATCAGCTATAAGTTTTCATACTTAAGAACCCCTCAACAAAATAATGTTGTTGAGAGGAAAAACAGAAGCATTTAGGAAATGGCTAGAACATTGTTAAATGAAGTCAATTTGCCTAAGTTTCTATGGGCTGAGGCTATATATACATCTTGTTATATAATTAATAGAATTCACATAAGATCAATCCTTAAAAAAACACCATTTGAGCTCCGGTATGAAAGGACACCAAATGTATCATATTTCAAAGTATATGACTACAAGTGTTTTGTAATTAATACTAGTGAAAATAGAAATAAATTTGATAAAAAAACTGTAGAAGGTTTCCTAGTAAGATATTCCACTACAAGTAAAGGATATAAGGTATACATTGAAAAGAAAAGAAAAGTGATTGAATCCATACATGCCACATTTAGTGAAAGTTTAGACATTAAAATGAAAAGCTTAACCATTGAAAGTGATGATAAAGATCAAACAAAAATAGATGAAGTGACAACTGAAGAACCAAACACAGAAATTAAGAACTGGAAATTCTAATCTAATCATCCACAAGAATTAATTGTAAGTGACATTACAAAAGGGGGTTCAAACAAGGAGAAAAATTATTGAAAAATACCAATTCATACTTTTGTCTCCACTGTTGAACTAAAGAATATTAATGAAGCTTTGAAAGATGAATACTGGATAACTACCATACAAGAGGAACTAAATCAATTTGAAAAGAATAAAGTATGAAAACTTAACCAGTTGACAGGATCATCATTGGAACCAAATGGGTTTTTAGAAATAAGCTAGATGAGGATGGCTAGGTAGTTAGAAACAAGGCTAGATTGGTTGCACAAAGGTATAACCAACAAGAAGAAATAGATTATGATGAAACCTTTGCACCCATAGTTAGGATGGACTCAATCAAAATACTATTAGCTTTTGCAAGCCATTTTGGATTTAAGCTGTTTCAAATGGATGTTAAGAGCGCTTTCTTGAATGGATGCATTCAAGAATAACATGCGATTATGATGAGTTACAATCAGCCTTTTTAAGATTGCATAAAAAGTTTAAAATTTTAAATAAGGAAAAGAAGAAACTGATTGCATGTATTTCTGAACTTGAAAAAGAAAATGAATCCTTATATGAAAATATTGATAAGTTAGTTAAAGAAAGCAAAGATAGCCTTGATTCAAAATGCAAGTCAGACTGCATGAATGAGTCTCTTAGAGATGAAAATCACATGTTAAAAGTTAAAATTAAAGAATTATCTATTTTCAAACATAACATACATGCACCTTTAGATTATTACAAATGCACTCTTAAATTTAACATTAAGTACAAGTTTGATGATATTCCTTACTATAAGAGTTTTATTCGAAAGTATACAATGGTGGCTTCGTTTTTGTCCTTAAAGGAAACCATAGAAGTGTAGCTTCTTGTGGGAAACAAGTTCAACATCGTTCGAACTAACCTTAAAGAACCTAGAAAAATATGGATACCAAAGTCCTTATTAGATTCTTGTTTAGCAAGTTGAAAGATCCTAGAACAAGTCAAGATGGATCATTGACAGCGGATGCTCCACCCATATGATTGGACATAAAGAACTATTAAATACTATTGAAGATCATGGTGGAGGTATGGTTCGTTTTGGTAATAACCAAAAAAGCATGATTAAAGAAAATTCTCATCTAGCTTTGTTAAAATAGGACTAAAAGAAAATTCTCATATTAATCATGTTTTACTAGTTAATGATTTAAAACAAAATCTGCTAAGTATAGGACAACTTGTTGATAAAGGATACAATATTTTAAATAAATCTAACGAATGTCTTATTCTTGATGAAAAATCAAAGGAAGTAAAATTTACAGGATCTAGAAATGAATCTAGAAATGGATCCATTTATGTTTTAAATTTTCCTGATAGTTGTATGTCTGAAAATGCATCTTGGATTTGGCATAGAAGATTAGGCCATGTAAACATGAAAACCATTAGAAAACTATATAAAAATGGACTAGTTAGAGGCTTACCTAATGAGAAATTTGGAAAAGATAAACTATGTGAAGTATGTCAAATAAGTAAGTAAACCAAAACATCATTAAAAAGCATAAATGAGATGACTAAAAGAGAATTAGAACTATTACATATGGATTTATTTGGACCTACCCAAACACTCAATCTAGGTGGAAAGAAATATGTTTATGTCATAGTGGATGATTTTACTAGATATGTTGATTGTAGGTGATATTTCTAAAGGAGTGCAAACCAGAAGCAGAGTTATTAAGAAATATCAATATTGTGCTTTTGTTTCAACTATTGAACCAAAGAGTATTAATGAAGCATTAAAAGATGAATTCTAGATTAATACTATACAAGAAGAACTTAACCAGTTTGAAAAGAATAAAGTGTGGGAATTAGTTGAGAAACCTGTTGACAGAGATCTTAGAGGAGTAGATGGCTCTTTAAAAATAAGTTAAATGAAGATGAAAGAGTGGTCAAGAATAAGGCTAGGTTGGTTGCACAAGGTTATAATCAACAAGAAAGTATTGACTATGATAAAACATTTGCACCAGTAGCTAGATTGGACTCTATTAGAATACTATTGGCTTATGCAAGTCATTATGGATTTAAATTATTTCAAATAGATGACAAAAGTGCATTCTTAAATGAATACATTTAAAAAGAAGTATTTGTGAAACAACCACCAAGTTTTGAGGATGGTAAATACCTCAATCATATTTTTAAATTAAAGAAAACTCTCTATAGACTCAAGCAAGCTCCAAGAGCTTGGTATAAAAGACTAAGAGACTTTCTTAAGGAAAATGGATTTCAGATTGGTAAAGTAGATAAGACGTTATTCATTAGAAGAAATGAAAATCACATATTGCTTATTCAAATCTATGTGGATGATATAATCTTTGGATCTATTGATAAGACATTGGCTCATGAATTTGGAAAAATTATGCAAAAAGAATTTGAAATGAACATAGTAGGTGAATTAGCATTTTTTCTTAGTTTGCAAATTAAACAATCTGAAAATGGTATTTTTATCAACTAAGAAAAATATTACAGGAAATTATTGAAGAGATTTGAAATGGACTTAAGCAAGGAGATAGGTACTCCTATGGGATCAACCACAAAACTGGGTAGTGATCCTAGTAGAGTTAAGGTAGAGAGAAAACATAGAAGAATCATTGGATCTTATTGTACTTGACTGCCAGTAGACCTGACATTATATTTAGTGTATGTGCTTGTACTAGGTTCCAAAGTGATCCTAAGGAATCACACCTAATTGCAGTCAAAAGAATATTAAGATATCTTCAGGATACTATAGACTACAAACTATACTACCTTAAAAATGGTTCTTTAGAATTTATATGTTGCTGTGATGAAAAGTCACTTATATCATGGTGCAGCAAGAGACAAAACTGTGTAACTTTATCTACCACTGAAGCTGAATATATAGTTGCTGCCCTTGGTTGTGCTCAAATATTATGAATTCAACAAACCATGGAAGATTATAATTCACATTTTTCTAAGACAACCTTGTACTGTGACAATACAAGTACAATAAACCTCTCTAAGAACCCTATAGAGCACTAAAACCAAACATATAGATATAAGGCATCACTTTCTTAGAGACAATGCAAAAATGAGAAAAATTAAACTCAATCATATTGGTACAGAAAATCAATTAGCTGACATGTTTACCAAGCCTTTAGACATCCACCAATTTACTAGGATAAGAAGAAATTTAGGTATATGTAGCCTAAGTGACTTATCTTGATTGTTTAAATGATTAATTTGTTTTCAGGACAATTTTGGAATTCCAATTCCCAAAATTGGATTACCGATTTTTCTCTGGAAATGAGTTTCAGCCTAAGACAGTAAAAATTGGATAACCAAACGATTATCCGAATTATGTTCCAATTTTTTTTTGAAACTCCCTTGTTTTGCAAATTCTTGTGTTTTAAAGTTTCTTTTCTTATCCACAATTTTTTACATGGATCAACAGATTTTCCAGTCTTTTAAGACAGACTTTTCGTTTCTAATCAAAGTTATCATTCTAAGCTTAATGCGCTAGAGGAAATTCTGGTCTTTTAAGACGAAAATTCTGTTACTACTAATCAAGTGACATTCTAAGTTTAAGAAGATAGCAGATATTCTGCCTACTTCTGTAGGAAATTCCGATAAATACATAGTCTACAAATCTGTCTCAACCCTTCAACAGAACTTTCACCAAATTCTGTAGGAAATTCCATAAGCCACCTCTACACTGACCTATCATGCATCTCTTAAGGGGGAGCTTAGCTACTATATTTACTTAACTTTTTTGTTTATATGATTACTCTATTTTTGCTCATATCCCTCTTAAGTATTACTTGAGTCTTTCAAGCATCTATTCAAGGAGAGTTTTAATTCTACCTTTTTGCTCATGTCAAAAAGGGGGAGAGCTCAACATTGATATAATTTGTGTTTTGATGTACTCTATAATTTTTATTGTATGTTGAGGTAGAGTTTTGAAATTATCAAAAAGGAGGAGATTGTTTAAGTATAAAATCTCTTCTTGAGTGTGTTTTGATGAGATTCAAACATTTAGTCTTGTATGTGTGTACATTACATAAAGAAGAATCTGGAACCTTGAAACTTCCGTCCTCCAACCTCAAAAGATCTGTCCTCACATCTCGGAAGATCTGTTTGCCCTAGAAAGACTTGATGATGCAACACCTCAAAACTTCCAACATCTTACCTTGGAACTTCCATTCCTATCACCTCAAAACTTCCAAATGCTCATGAAAACCAACTTGAATACTTGCTAAAGAATTTACAACACTTAAAGGCTTCATAAAACGACAAATTGATAAAGGTTATGAAGCCATGAAAAGATGAAAAATGAAGGAAATTTACAAAGGAAAAAGGTTTTACAAAAGGTATGAACATTAGTTTAGGTCACACACTTAGTAACTAAGACCTTACCTGAATACACTATAAACACAACAAACTTAGGGGAAATTTGAAACCTGATTCGGATATCCAATTGGTTATCTGAATTTCTCTGTAAAAGCCAGAATCTGTTTCGTCATCCTTAAGATTTTTCCCAAGTCAAATTCAGATATCTGTTTTTAGAAAAACGGTATTTCGACTTACTAGTTTTCATGAATTCGATTTGTTGATTTTCAATTGAATTTTCCGATTTTATTTCAGATTCTTAGCTACCTAGAAATGGTATTCCGAATTCAATTTCGATTATCTGTTTTTGGCTCCAGAGCTTTTCAGAACATCATTCGGTATTCTAAATTGACTATCCGTTTTAGAAAAAATATGACTGTTATAAGAACGTTATAACGATCTGGAAATCGTTATAACAATTTGACCTAATCAAACTAGCTATTTAAGCCTAATTAACCTAAAAATACCACTGTGATTAGAGTCCTTGAGTATCCAATCTTTACATATTTTAAGGCTTTCATTTGAACAAGTTTTCAGTACTCATTGATCATCTTTTGTGAATTTTTAAGTGTTTTTCTTGTGCACAAGCTTCTTTTTCATTCTCTCTGAAAAACACTTACACAAGCACAAAATTGTGATTTGCTTTTTCATTGATTTGTTGAGTTTTGACCATAAAACTCTAGTGGGTTGGTTAAAAGATTCGACCTCAAATCATTGGGTTGGTTTAAGTGTTCAACCTTAAACACATGATTGTTTAAGGATTCGACCTCAAATCCTTGGGTTGGTTTAAGTATTCAACCTTAAACACTTAGTTAAAAGATTCAACCTTAAATCCTTGGGTGTTGATTGAAGGGTGCGACCTTAAACCCTTGTACTTATTGGTTGAAGGGTGTGACCTTAAACCCTTGTACTTATTGGTTTGGTGTTTGATCTTAAACACCTTATGTAATTGATACAAAATAATGAATTAGATTTAGGCTCAAGCTTATATAGCTTGGGGGTGGATGTAGCCTATTGGTGAACCACCAAAAAAATCCTTGTGTTTATATTTCTTTACTATTTTCGTTGTGCAAATTGACTATGAACGAATTTTCGATTATTTTTAAAAATGCTATTCACCCCTTCTCTTACACACGATCTACACTTTCATGTATAGGATCAAAAGGGAAAAACACATATCCCTTTTGTTATAATGTCGCAGCTCTTTGCCCCAAGGAGGATTTTCAACGGAAGGCTGTTTGGAAGGCACTGTTTTTGAGGAAAACCGATTATCAAGGTTAGATCTGATACATTCAAGTCGGTTTTTAGGTACATTTTTAACTCATTGCTCACATCTTTAGGTTAAATCTTTTTAGGTTGAACAAGATCCAATTTTTCAGAAGAATAGCAAGTTTGATTCATAAAAGTCAGTGTTTTTGGAGTTTTTGAGTAAGATTCACTGCATTTCAAACAATTTTTGAAGAGTTGTGTGCTTTCTTGAAGGTTTTTGATAATGCCTAAGAAGCTTACACGTGTTCTTAAAGGAAAGGAGAAGGAAACCTAGACTCACACGTCTAAAGAAAATGAAAAAATGTCTGTAGGAGAATCAAGTGAGAATTCATATCCCACTAAGTTGTTTAGGAGTTCACTTGCAAAAGAAGCTTATCAAGGCAAGTATTATGGAAAAGAAATCTTACATGGAAGATTAGTTCAATTCAATGGCATAGATGAAATTCATGTAATATTTAAAGAACAAGGATTGCAACAAGTCAAGAAAGATGTATGTCCTGAAGTTATTGCCCTATTTTATGCCAATATGGGAAATATAGATAGAGGTTATAACAGCTATGTAAATGGGACACATTTCACTATTATTGAAAAGGCTTTAGAACTTCATCTGTGACTTAACTGTGAAGGGACAGATGTCACTTTAATGAGCTATAATCACAAGTTCAAAAATGAAGAGATTAATGTAGTAGTAAGTGATATTATGTAAGGATGTAGAAAGATCAATATAGTAGCTGATTTAAATAGAGAAGTAAAGATAATTGCTCATATTCTATCAATTAATGTATTCCAAAGAAAAAGACACAATGATAAATTAAATAAAAATACATTGAGAATCATCTATTACATCATAAAAGGTATTCCAATAAATTAGGCTCAGGTAGTTCTACATTATATGGGAAGAGTTAAAACCAAACTCTTCTATGGTCGTAGTATCATGAGCCTATTGGAAGGTCTTGAAGTGGATTTCACCGGATTCAAGACAGTTTCTCTCATATCCACTCCAATTACTGTCTATAACATGTTTAAAGGGGCCAAAGATCACTCCTCTTCAAATAGAACCATGGGACCCTCATCCTCCTAGCAACATCAAGTTAAAGAGGAATCTAATGAGAATATGGAAGATGAAATTGCTAGTATTAGACAAGAGTTAACTGCATTAAGTGACAACATGTATGAAGGATTTATTGAAACAAGACAACAGGTGGAGAACTTGAGACTTTTCATTGGCATTGAACTAATAGGAACTCACCTCTATTTGCAGCAACAACTGGATAAGCAGGAAAAAGACAATTGAGCTTATCTGGATGCCAAACTAGAACAAGTCTTATCTACTATGAAAACTTTACCTGTTAAAAAAGAAACTCAAGTAACAATGATGGAGGAAGATGCTCCATCAAAGTAGCAGTAACTATTGAACTATATGCAGAAACAATTTGTCTATTAATTATGTATTTGACTTGTTATGTATGTTGTTGAACTTTATTATGGTTTATGAATGAATTATCCTATGATGCATGACATTTTTTACTTATTCTAATCTATAAGTTCAAGATTTTTTAGCTAAGGGGAGTATTTTATGTAGAAGGAGCTTTCCAAGGGGAACTCTCATAGTTATGTTTCACTTGTAACATTTTTCTAATCCACCATTTTTCATGTCAAAAAGGGGGAGAAATTTAAGGATGTGTATTGGATATGTATGCATGTAAAGATGTCAATTGGGTCATCGACCCGACATGGCCCAGCACGGCTTGACCATGCCGATCAATAGCACAACATGAATAAGTATTTGTGCCATGGGTTGTGCTTGGGCCGACCTTTAGCCGGTTTGTGCCGACCTGACATAGCACGAATGTTGGCACGAAATCACACAACCCGGTGTAGGACGCACGGGGACGAGGGCACGAGGCTAGGCCGACTAGCACAGCTACACTTGCGAAGCAGCAAAGTAAAAGGCTCCCTCGTTGTCAATGGCGATGGCGGCACAGCGAGGGTCCAACGACTCCAACGGGGCTGGCGAAGGGAGGCAGGGGCAGTCCAACGGTGTAGAGCTGGGGAGCCAGGCAGCAACGGCAATGTGGGTGACGAATCGTCGCCTCATCGAGATCAACTATCGACATCAACTGTAACTAGGGTTTGGCGGTCTGCCAGAAGGGGAAGAAAAGGAGAAAAGGGGAAGAAGAGGAAAAGTCGAGCTCAAGAAGGGGGGAAGAAGACTGCATACTGCATAGAAGAAGAGAGAGGGGAAGAAAATGGTCGACAGTCGGCCTCGTATGGGTCAGCGGATACGGCAACGATCAACTACATGCGTCAACGGTCAACATCATGTCGTTAACTAGCATGAAAAGCACTGTTTGTGCCAACGAGCTATGCCTAGGCCAGCCCATTGGCTTTATGGGCCATTCCAGCATAACACGAATAGTACCGTGTCAATACAAAATTCGTATTGGGCCTACATGACCTAGCACGATTGACATCTTTATATGCATGTAATCATGTTAATCATGTAAACAGATTATAAAGAGATAGGCTATGGTTTTAACATCGTCAAAAAAGAAGAGATTGTTGAAACTCACCTTTATAAAGTTTTGATGATGTCAACCACATGAAGCTTCAAGCAAATCAAGCATGAAGTCATGAAGCTTAAAGAAAACAACAATATTCAAGAATGAAGTCAAGTCAAGAGGAAAGACAAAGACAAGAAAAGAAAAGAACTATTCAAGATAAAGAGAAAAGAAGTATTCATGATGCTTCAAAAAAAAAAAAAAGGAATGAAGTCACGTCATACAATAGGTTTGGACACTAGTCTAGAACACACTTAAAACTTAGATTTCAAGTCCATACCTAAAAGAATTACACAAAGAAAAACAATATAACAAAATTTATACAAGAATACTTAAACACAACCTTTCCTGAAATCAGCATAACGAAAATTCTATTCGTTTAACGATTTATTTAAAGTCAATTCAGAACTTCTAAATCTCACAAAACCTATGACTTCGGAACTTTCGAACCCCTCTAAACATAAGACACAAACTTCACATGTTCAAAACAAAATTCTACAAGTCCAAAACTTCCAACCCTTACTACATTTCAAATTTCTAGAAAATTCGGTATAACGATGTGACAAAAACGTTATATCAATTTTTGATTTTGTCAATAGTTAGGAAATTTTTTGAAATATGTACCGTTAGAAATAAGACTCTGGATGATCCAAACCTTCCATATTTGAGCCTCTAGGAAAATCATTATAGCAATCTACAAATCGGTATAACGATCTAATTTTTGCTTGAGACAGAACTTTTTAGATCATGAATCAAAACAAGGATCATTGTAACGATCAATCCTATCATTCCATATTTATTTGACAGTTAGGAAAGCGTTATAACAATTATGCAAAACGTTATAACAATATGACTATTTAAGGAAAATCAAACTAGCTGTTAATCCTAATTAGCCTATAAATACCCCCTTAATCCGTGATTCAAAATAAAACCAATCTTTTGCAATCTAACATCCTAAGTTTTCACATGCTTTCTTAGCTTTGATTTTGAACTTAATCTTTCAATCTTAGACCCTAGTAGTGCTTATAATTTCACTCACATTTCTCACATAGCAAACTTGCAAGCACAGATTGTTTTGGGCGAACTTTGACGGTTTGGTTTTAGTTTTTTATCTAAAAGTCATTGGCTTTGGACTTGGGATTTCACCTTAAAACTCTAGTGGGTTGTGCTTCCTTGTGTGGAGTAGTTGGTTGAAGGATTCTACTTAAAATCCTTAATGAGTTGAAGCATTCTACCATAAATACTTGTGTAGGTTGGTTAAAGGGTGCAACCTTAAGTCTTTGTTGTATATTGGTTGGGTGTGCGACTACAAATACCATTTTTTAATTGATTTGAATTAGGGAATTAAATTAGGCTTAAGTAAGTTTGCTTGAGGGTGGACATAGTCTATCGGTGAATCACCTAAAAATCCTTGTATTCTTATTCTTTTTACACTTTTGGTTGTGTTTATTGATCCGGATATTTTTCAAACGAACTTTTTTTATGTTATTCACTCCCCTCTAGTGATTCAATCCAACTTTCAAACCTAACATATCTAGGGCAAACTTCACATCAAGGCACGTGCTTAAGCGAATAGGACTATGCAACTTGATGTCATTTTATTATGCAACTCCAACATTGCATAGTACCCAAAGCTTAACATTTGGTTACCAAATGATACCTATGGAGTACCAACATCTTTGAAAAATATGTCTTGCCTAATCAAATCCCAATGAAGCCACCAGGTCCAGGGGTTTTACCTATTTTTCGGTATACCAGAAAATATGCCTTATATATTACTAGTATACCCAACCTAGTACTTCCCCTTGGGCACATTGCTGCTTTTCAGTAGGATGCCACTAGGTCCAAGGACTTCACCTTTCTTCGCTTCATCGTTATGCTACTCTTTAGTAGTATCAATGATTTAGTCGTCCCCAGACGAATCCCAATGATGCCATTGGGTCCAAGAGACTTAGCATTTTCTCAATAATCGTTGTATTGCTCCAGCAATCTGATTGTTTCCAATCGGATCCCAGTAAGGCCATTGGGTCCAGAGGACTTAGCACTTTCTCTCTAGATGCGTTGTTATTTTTCAACAGCATCAGCAATCCAATCAATCATGACTAGATCTCAGTGAAGCCACTAGATTCAAGAACTTCACCAATCTATCAATATACCTGAAAATATTCCTTACATATTTCCAGTATATTTGATTGCCCTTTTCCTCCTGGATGTAGCATCAACAATTTGATCGATCATGACCAAATCTCGGTGAAGCCACCAATCCAAGGGACTTCATCCTTTTTCCTAGGTGTTTGTTACTTTTTTACAACATCAACAATCCAATCAGGAATGACTAGATCCTAGTGAAACCACTAGGTCCAGGGGCTTTACATATTTTTCGATATACCTGACTTAATACTTTTCCTTAGGCACATTGCTACTCATCAACAACAACAATGATCCAGTCATCCCTAACTAGATCCTAGTGATGTCATTGGGTCTAGGGGGCTTAGTATTTTCTTACCAATCATTGTGCTACTCTTCAGTAGCTCTAGCAATCCGATCATCCTTGATCAGATCCCAGTGAAGCCATTGGGTCCAAGGAACTTAGCACTTTCTCTCTGGAAATGTTGTTCTTTTGCAGCATCAACGATCTAGTCAATTACAATAGAATCTTAGTGAAGCCAATAGGTCTAGGAACTTCATGTTAGGGTTACTCTGGTGTGAAGACTGTTTAAGTCTTCACAAGTGTATGTATCTTTATTGAGCCTATTGAGCCTAATAGACTTTGGGATGATTTGTATTCTAATGATGCACTATAAATAAAATACTGTAACTTTGTAACTGTACGAGAGAAAAGTAGTGAAAACCACTAGAAGACGCCCGTGGACGTAAGCTTCGGCAGAACCATGTAAAACCTAGTGTTGTGCTTGATTCTCCTTATCTTTTACCTTCTTCCCTAGTTTCGAATCCCGGCTTTCCTTTGATTAGATCCCATCACTTCACCCATCTTTCAATATACCCGAAAATATTTCTTTCATATTTTTGGTATACCCAATTTCCCTTTTTCCCCTGAATGCAATCCTGCCATTCAATAGCATCAACAATCTGATCGATCATGACTAGATCCTGGTGAAGCCATCGATCTAAGGGACTTCATCGTTTTTCCTAAGTGTTTGCTACTTTACTACAACATCAACAATCTAATTGTTCCCAACAAGATCTCGATGAAGCCACCGACAAGGATTCAAATGTCAATATCGTATCGAGAATTGGTCATTTAAAAAAAGGAAATGTATTGAGGATTGAAGATCGTATCAGTGGAAATACAATACTTTTGTGGAAATGATTATAAAATACCAAATTTCAACTTGAAACTTAAGGATAGATATAATAAGTTATGATAAGTGTGTAAAAATACTTCGATAAATTTTTTAGGCAATTATCAAGCACAAAATATCAATTATATTGAGATATACTGGTTATATATACGAAAAATGTTTTAAACCATTTACAAATAAGTTAAAGAGATTCATAATGACAAATGATTTAAAAAGTAAAAAAATTATTCATATATTAATTCCATGTTGAATGTTTAGGAGAGTCATATTGATTGTTTCACAAGAAAGTAAAAGAGAATAATGTTACTTTTTAAAAAAAAAAAATTTGCTTTTCTCTTTCTTTTCTTCCTTCCTTTTTCTCTTTCTTCTTTTTTTTTCTTTCTTCCTTTTCCTCTTTCTTCTTTTACCTTTTTACCCTTCTTCCCTAACCTCACAACTCCCTAATTTCCTTCTCTACAACTCCACTAGAAACCTAAAATGAGTTTCCAATGTCAACGACATCATGTCAAAGATTCTCAAAAAGTAAAAACTGAAGGAAGACGTGGAAGCGATGGAACTGTAGAAGAACAGTCAATCGATCGATTCAAGCGATAGAACGAAAGGGAATCACGACAACTGTGGGCGGCAACCTTTCTTGATTTTGTCGACAAGGTTGGATCGATCAATCTAAGCTTTCCTAACTTTAAAAAAATATTGAATTGAACGATCTGTCAATCCACCACCAATCCAAATCGATGGATTGCTCGATCCCCCCCATTTTCGAAAGTTCCACCAGTTTTGGTACCAATGATCTCAACAAACGGCATGGATCACCAAAATTTCGACAATCCATGTCGATTTTTTAATCCTTGGCCACCGAGTCCAAGAACCTTGCCCATTTTTCGATATACCCACAAATATTCTTTACATATTTTCGATATACCCAAGTTCCCTTCTTCCCCTTGGATGTTGTGTTGCCTTTCAACAACATCAACAATTCAGTCAACCATGACTAAATACTAGTGAAGCCACCAAGTCCAAGGGACTTTATCATTTTCCCTAGAAGCAATGTTGCTTTTTAGCAACATCAACGATTCAGTCATTCCCGACCAGATCTCGATAAAGCCACCGAGTCCAAGGGCTTTACCCATTTTTTAGTACATCTGAAAATATTCCTTATATATTTTTGATATATCCGAATTTAGCTTTTCCTTGAATGCTATACTACTTTTCAGCAGCATCAACAATCCAATTAACCCCAACCAAAACTTAGTGAAGCCATCAAGTCCAAGAAACTTCATCCTTTTCCTGGGCATTTGCTACTTTTCAACAACATCAGTGATCCAGTCATTCCCAATTGAATCCTAATGAAGCCACCGGGTCCAAGGGACTTCATCCTTTTCCTAGGCGTTTGCTGCTTTTTAGTAGCATCAACGATCCGGACTGGATCTCAGTAAAGCCACCAAGTCCAAGAATTTTACCCATTATTTTAGCAAACCCAAAAATACTCTATACGTATCTTTGATATACCCAGCACCCTTTTTCTTTCCTTGGATTCTATGATACTTTTCAACACCATCAACGATCCAGTCGATGATCAAATCCCAATGAATCCACTAGGTCTTGGGATTTAATGGCTTAGTTGTTGTAAGAAATTTGAATATCCAACATACATCTATAATCAATCCACAAACAAGTAATCAGCACTTGCAGCCATTGCACCAACCGAGCACTCACAAGTAAGAATCCAAAGCTCCATTGGAGGGGAAGGAGAGCCATCCCTCCCCATGCTCATGAATTCCTGTGCATTGCATTTCAAGTGTAAAGTTATGCTACCTACACCCATTCTTCATGGTTCCATCAACCATGAAAATTTTAGTGCATTGCATTTTATCAAATACATTTTCTTTTCATGATCTATGCATGAATCATTGCACATTACTTTAAGATATTTATGCATAAATCCTTGTGTAAATAATCTTATTGTTCGGCTCTCATGCATGAATCCTTGCATGAGCCTTTTATCTCTCATTGTTTTATTGGGTTTGTGTTGAAATGCTATCCATCGATTTATTTACCTTTTACATTACATGAATCCTTATAGTGCATCACAGTTTATGGTTTTACTTCTTAGCATTTCCATGGATTTGATGGATTTATACTTTGCTTTTCAATTTTAACCTAATTGAGTGCATGAATTCTTGTACCCTATTTTTATCCCTACAGTTTACAAACCAGATTACTGATGGTTATCCATCAGAATCTAGTCCCCTTCACCGTATACTCAACAAACTATTTTCTAGATCTATTTTCATTCGTGGGATTTGGGCCCCAAAACATGAATCATTGTTTGACCCTTGATATTACATGTCATTTAACTGCATTAGAACATTTTGAATGTGTCCTTATCATGTAGCTAATTTTCCTTGTACCAAGTCCCCCTAACTTTGATTAGGCTAGTTGGAAGTGTCTTGTTAGGATCAATCACAACCACTACAGAGAGGAGTGAATAGTAACTTTTCAAATTTAAACAAATTTTCGTATGAATTTAATCGAAATACGAAATAAACAAAATGTAAATAATCGAATCGATGCAGAAACGAAACTGAATCACTCACAACAAAACCAACTACAACAAGAGTTTGTAGTCGTACCCTTCAACCAACAAAGGAGTTTGTAGTCGTACTCCCTAACCAACCAAGGATTTAAGTCAAATCCTCCAACCAACCAAGGATATAGGTCGAATCCTTCAACCAACAAGGATTTAAGGTCGAATCCTCCAACCAACCAAGGATTTAAGGTTGAATCCTCCAACCAACCAAGGATTTAAGGTTGAATCCTTCAACCAACAAGAGTTTAAGATCAAACTCTTCAACCGACAAAAGTTTAAGGTCAAACTCTTCAACCAACAAGAGTTTAAGGTCAAACTCTTTAACCGACAAAAGTTTAAGGTCGAACTCTTCAACCTACCACTCCAAAAGGAGTACCCACATGTGTTTAAGTCGAACACACATCAAACCAACTAAAGAAAAATGAGACCAATCCCTTACAAAGCAATCAAAATGAGTTCACCTCAAATGAGCGAAGAATTCGAACTTTAAGCTTTTGTGCCTTCAAAATCTCTTCCCACCAAAGCACGAAAATTTGTCGAACTGAGTCTAAGACATGAGCATCTAAGCCGTGAGAAGGAGTGAAAAATCATAAGTGAATGGTGTGTAAAAATGATGAATTAGGCTCCTATTTATAGATGCAAAATTAAGCTAATGGGCAGTCCAAAATCGTTATAACGAATTTTAAAATCGTTATAACGTTTTTTACAATTTTCACTATATTTAAATGATTTGTTGTACCAAATCAATGTATCCAAAAATTCGTTATAACATTTTCAAAATCGTTATAATGATTTTTCTACATGTCAAATCTTGGATTTTTCAAATCTAATCTTAACGACTAAATATTTTCAAAACATTTCCTAATTAGTGACAAATTCAAAATTCATTATAACAATTTATAAATCGTTATACCAATTTTCCTAAATTCCTTAATTTACGAGATTTTCCTCAAATATTTCTCAAATTCTTGCCTAAGTGTCATTTTGAATTCAAAATTCGTTAATTCGTTATAACGATAATTTCTAACGGAATTATTTTTTCAAAATGTTTCCTCAAAAATCGTTATAATATTTTTTTCAAAACTTTATACCGATTTTCCAGGAATCTTGAGTCATGTGACCTGTCATGTGAATAGTAAATTGTTATAACGAATATTAAAATTCGTTATAATGTTTTTGGTCTATGTAGGTTTTAATAGGTGTGGACTTGTGATCTAAATGAATGACCTATACTAGTGTCCAAACCTTTTTAAGTGAATATATGTGCTCGTGACTTGTCTTCATTGGCTTTATCTTCATCTCTGATTCTTCAAATTTCTTTAATTTTCTACCTTCATATAATTTCTTTATTTCTTCTTTATGACTTTATAACTTTGTATCTTACACTTAGTTTGTTCATGTCTTCATTTGCTTCATATTAAGTTATTTGACATTATCAAAATCTATAAATGGTAAATTCTCAACATCTAACATCTTACACCTTCCTCATCAATACTATGAACTCTTTACCTAATTTTCTCTATTTGCAAGCCATTTTCTTCTAAAATCTTCTCTATTTACACATCTGTTTTCGCATCTTTCACCATCGAAGAGGACCTGCATGAATCCTTGCAAGAGGGATCCAACATTTCAACATGATATTTTCGAATCTTTACCATGTACATTGATTTCGTCCATTGACATTCTCATCCTTGCATAGATTCGTGCAAGAGAATGTGACCCAACATGAATCCTTGTTGTCAGCCAATTGTTTTAACAATTTCAAAGCATTTCCATGAGGTTTCACTTGCCCCATAAATGTTATTGTAGGTCAACGCTTCAAGACCTTTTCAATGGTTTGAGCAAAGCAACCACGAGCTTTTCTTTGCATCAATTTTTCTTATACCGAAACTTTACAACCAAAGAGGTTATCGCATAACCAAGAGGTTGACTTTGGTCAAGCGATTAAGGTGCCTAACACTTTCCTCACTCATACTTGGAATGCTTACCAAGGGTTTTTATCATAGACCATCCTTGTTCTAAACTTTTGAAGGTGCATCCTCTTTCAACCTAGTTTTCCTAATTTTTCACATAAATTAGGTAGCAACTCCTTTTTTATCCTTTTTGTCAGTCACCATCTGCTCTATAGCCTAAAAATAATGTTACAATGTGCAAGATGATTGGATTCACTCTTTTTTAACTTAGCTTGATTTCATTGTTCAAACACCAATAGAGATGTATTGTGGCAATGAAGCAGTCATAAGCAATGAAGCAGTCATAAGCAAAGAATAAGTCCATAGCTTAGGCAATGTGTGAGATGATTGGATTCACTCTTTTTTAACTTAGCTTGTTCAAACACCAATGAAGATGTATTGTAACAATCAAGTGGTCATATTTATAACTAGCAATCTCACTTTTGACAAAAAGATCAAGCACATAGAAGTGGACTACTATTATGTTCATGATATAATGATGCATGAAATTATCTATATTCCTTTTACCTTTTACTAAATTGTCTGAACAAATACTAATATTTTTACCAAGGAATTGAATGTAAAAATACTAATATTTTTACCAAGCACAACCTCTTTCTCACTATATTAAAATCCAGTTAACATGGTGTTTGACATCAAACAGTGTATTTTCATATACATATTTTCATGCCTAAATGATACTTCACAAAAAGTATTTTATGTGATTTATGCAAGAATTACAAGTTAAATCAAGCACAAGGGAAAAAATGGAAAAAAGGTCTAATAAAGCAAAAATTTGTGTATCATAAATACAAATAAAGTGTAAAGGACATGCATGAAAAAATATATATATCTATGATAATAATAATAATAATAGTGCATTGGAAAGATCCTAATTGGTTAAAAGATTAGGGGCAATCCTATCATTAATGTTATGTTTTTGTTTTGTTCTTTGTATGGTAGTCTTTTGCCTTCCTTTTCTTGTTCATGTTTGGTTTACTTTGTTTTGTTTGTATAATTTTGATTATTTCAAACTACTGTCGACCCATCATTTCTTTTAGTGGAGTCTAAGCTTTGCTAGGGGACTAACAAAGGTCAGATATGAGGGAATTTATTTGACATAAAATAGTGTATTTTCTTATATATATTTTCATGCATAAATGATGCTGCACGAAAAGTATTTTAGGTCATTTATGCAGGAATTATAGGTTAAATCAAGCATGAGAGAAAAAATGGCTAATAAAGTACAAATTTGTGAAGCATAAATACAAATAAATGTAAAGGACATGCATGAAAATTATATATATATAATAATAATAAATAAAAGATAAGCCAAGGATATGCATTGAAGGAAAAAATAATAAAAGAGGAGAGAAGGACGTGGGAGTATTGTGTTAAATTCGTGTCATCAATGTATGCACATAATTCATAAGACAAGCAAAGCAGTAGTTTAACAGGAACAAGCTGGACAATTTGCACAGGGCATGATGAAACAAGGAAGCATAAACAAATTATTACCTGTCTTGTTCTTGTTATTCCCCCATCCTCTGGTATAATAGTGGCTTTCTGCAATCAAAACCATTCTGATCACACAGAAACAGCAAATAATATATTTTCATAGCTAATGACAGCACAATACAACTCACCTGAGGCTTCCACCCTAACTCATCAGGACAGCGAAAAGTAGCTTCATTAATTGCTTGATTTTCAATAGCAAACCTTGTTGCACCACTATTCACTCCAAGGTGGATCTGAAAGCAAATGTAAGAGAAGAGATGCATTATTTTTCTTCTACATATTACTTTAAGAATCTTGCACACAACTAGACAACCTTCAAGATAGATGCTATCCAAAGAATTTTGTAAATGACATGACCAAAATTATTAAAATTTTAAAGAAAGATAGATTTCAGTAATCAGTCCTGTTTATACTACCGTGGAACTGTAAAAACTTCAGACCAACAATATAATGAGACCAATGATTGCCCAGCAAATCAAATGATTTCTGGCTAAACAATTCCCAATTTATCATGTCTGATAAACTACAACTGTCTTATTTGTTAGACCCCTATCATTGGAGGTTGAGATCAGATAAGTAGACAACAGAAAATTAAAATGGAAAATTATTGATTTCCCACAAACTACTTAATGTAGAGTTCTCTCTTTAAAAAGTCAAGTTTACCTTTCTCTCACAGATGTCAAATGCTACTTAGCATATTATTTTTTTACCATTTTATCCTTTCACTCCTTTTGATTTTCAGTGTATGACACTTTTCCACCATTAAATATACCAGTTTCCTTCATTTTCATTTACAATATGTGCCACTAACAACATATTAGGTAAGCTACTTTAGAGCATGGTAAACTCAAATAGTCAACTTTCCAATGCTTATAAGAAGGTATGATAAAATCAACTTCCTGTTTACCAAGTGAAGCAGCAGCTTGCAATACAACTGACCATTGGCTGGTGACTTGAACATTTTTAAGGCACGGATGCCTTTTAGGATGGCTTTAGTACAATTTCTAGAAGGTGGTTTCTGGTCTAGAAGCTAACTTCTAGGGAAAACTCATGCAACTTCATATGTTAGAGTTTTGTATTAATATCCCATATTGGTACTATTAGAGTCTAAATAAATGAATCTTTGTGTGGATCCCAAGTTGTGTTGTAATGTGAATTTAGTTCCAAATTTCTTATGGTGTATTTGTTATCTCTTTCAAAACTCTAGATAAAGAGGTCTTGAGAGTACATTTTAGGACTCTCCTTATTCAAATGAATGTTCCTAAATATTTGTGGTCTAACGTAGTCCTAACTATTGCATATCTTGTTAACCGCATGCTTTTTACACCCATGGGGGGTGAAATCCCCATTCATCATCTATATCCTAAACGAGAATAATTTGAATTGACACCCCGTGTTTTTGGTTGTGTTGCCTATGTTCAAAATCTTAGCCCAAGAGTAGATAAACTTAATGCTAGAGCTATAAAATGTATTTTTATGGGCTACTTTAGGACCCAGAAAGGGTATCGCTGTTATCATCCTTCCACCAGACATTATTGCACTTCTACTTATGCCACCTTTATTAAAGATAAGCTTATTTTTCTAAGAAGTTTACTTCACATAGTCCCTCACTTCCAGCACCTAGTCTTGTTCTCTTTAGTGATGAACCTACTAGTGAGAACTTGAAGGGTGTTGACAATTAGGCAATTGATCCTCCATTGTAGGTGTATCATTAGTGGCAAAGACGTCCCTTGACCATCTCTCAAGCTACACCAATGGAACCTCCTGATGCAAATCCTTCCATCCAACCTAAAACTCCTGAACAATCAACTACACTCACTGAAAATCTTGATGACCTAATTACTCTTTAGAAAGGTATTTGGTCTTGTACTTAACATCCTATTACTCACTTTATTTCCTATGACCACTTAACCCCTTCCTATCGTGCATTTGTTGTGATTGTATCTTCTGAGGCTACTCTATTAAGAGGCACTACAACTACTATACTGGAAAGAAGCTATGGATGTTAAGATGAATGTCTTGCGGTCTTGTGGTACGTGGGAGATAGTCACTTGCCCTACAAATGCCAATGTAGTTTCGTGTAAATGGGTTTTCATTGTCAAATATAGACTAGATGGCTTCATTGAAAGATACAAAGTTCATCTTGTGGCTAGAGGTTTTACTCAAGAGTATGGTATTGATTATAACAAGACGTTCTCTCCTGTTGCCCAACTCAACTCTATTCAAGTTTTGCTCTCCTTTGTAGTAAATCAGCAATGGCAGTTGCATCAACTTGATGTCAAGAATATCTTTCTTTATAGGGATCTTGTTGAGGAAGTATATATGGAGTAACTACCAAGGTATGTTGCTCAGGAAGAGCATCATGTGTGCAAGCTAAAAAAGGTGATTTATGACTTAAAACAAAAGTCTTCATGCTTGGTTAGACAAGTTTAGTCAAACCATGTTTAGTGGTAGCTTCAGACAATGTGTTGTACATCACTCCATTTTCATATGGCAATTAGTCTAGGGGTATGTTATTCTGACTATGTATGTAAATGATATTCTTATTATAGGTAGTGATATTGAAGATATTACCATAACGAAGGAGCATCTTGTCAAAGTATTCCAAATAAAAGATTTAGAGAGACCAGGATATTTTCTAGGCATTGAGTTTGCCTATTCTAAAGACAATAGCATATTATCCTAATGCAAGTATGCACTCGATCTTTTGATGAAGACAAGATGTTTAGGGTGCAAACCAAAAGACACACCTATTAAACAAAATCCACCTTTTTGGGATACCTCTTCATAAGAACTTGAAGATTAGGGTCAGTATCAGAGACTTGTTGGTAAACTTATCTACCTTACCGTTACAAGACTTGATATTACTTATGTTGTGGACCTACTTAGTCAATTTATGTATAAGTCACGACAAGTTCATTAGATAAGGGTACAAAGAGTTCTTGTATACATTAAAGGCACTCCAAGAAAAGAACTTCTATATCAAACCAACAGACACTTAAAGGTAGAAGCCTTCTCAGATTCTCATTTTGCAGGAGACAAAGGAGACTGGAAGTCCATTTCAAAGTATCTGACATACATTAGAGGAAACTTAGTTACCTAGAAGAGTAAAAAATAGAACGTTGTCTCTTATTCTAGTGCTAAAGTAGAATACTAGTATATAAGAGAAACTAGATGTGAAATGGTGTGGCTCAAGTTTCTACTCCAGAAACGTGGAGTTACAGTTTAGTTGCTTATGCCCATGTACTATGATAATCAGGCGATCATCTGCATTGTCAGCAATGAAACCTTTCATGAGCGTACCAAACATATTGAGATTAATTGTCACTTTATTCGAGATTTAATAGTAAAAGGAGTTGTCCATACACCACATACACCATCCTCTGAAGAACTTGCTGATATTCTCACAAAGGGATTAAGTCATAGTGTATCTAATTACATTTGTAACAAGCTGAGTATGACAAACATATATTGTCCAACTTAAGGGGGAGTGTGGTAATAATTGGATGTAATAGTATACAAGTCATAGATATTTAATTAAGGATCCATTTATATTATACTCTATATATTGTAGTTTTCCTATTCAATGAAGGACATTTTTTACCCTATATCTCTTTTTACACAAAACACATTGTTAAGATCAATCACGACCACTAGAGAGAGGGTGAATAGTGACTTTTCAAATTTAAACAAATTTTTGTACGAATTTAATTGAAATATGAAATAAACAAAGCATGAATAATCGAATCGATGCGGAAATGAAACTGTATCACTCACAACAAAACCAAATACAAAATTCAAAACAAAATGCAACGAAAATAAAGCACACAGAGATTTTTAGGTGGTTCACCAACTAGCTATGTCCACCATTAAACTTAAGAAGTTTGAACCTAATCTAGTTATTATCAAAACGATTACAAACCGAGTGTTTATAGTTGAACACCCAACTAACTACAATAAGGGTTTGTGGTCACACCATTTAACCAACAAACACAGGAGTTTGTGGTCACACTCCCCAACTAATCAAGGATTTAGGTCGAATCCTCCAACCAAGGATTTAAAGTTAAATCCTCTAACCGACACTACACCGAGAGTTTATGGTGAAACTCTCCAACCAACACTCCAACACAGAGCAACCCACGTGTGTTTTTATGAAACACACGTCCAAACTAACAAGAAAAACAAAATCTCAATCCGTTACAACCAATCATCTTTATCTTTAATTCTTGAAATTTCTTTGGCTTTCTATCTTCATACACTTCCTTCATTCTTTCTTTCTGACTTTGTATCTTGACTTGATTTCTTCATATCTTTATTTGCTCCATGTCACGTTATTTAACATCATCAAAACCTAAAGAAGGTGAGTTCTCAACAATCTCTTCCTTTTTAATGATGTCAAAACTATATCTTAACTTTAAAGATAAAGTTTAACCTCTATTACAACTCCTATTACAACTCATGTCTTATTCCATTTTTCTCCCCCTTTTTAACATACATGAAAAGGATGGATTACAACTAACTCTCCCTGTTTTATAAGATAAAAACACTAACAAAAAATTGAAGCTCTCCCTGAAAGAAAGCTCCCCCTACATAAAGTATTTTTCTAGTCTAAAGAATATACTTGACCATAATAAGTTTGATATTCCATAAATTTCAACATAGAGTAAAGTTTAATAATTGTCATGATCATTTAGACATACATTCAATTAAGCACCTCAATACACAACAAAATAGTTCAAAAATAATAATTCAAAATAAGTCAATTTATATAAAAAACATTAAAAAAAAAGATTCCAACTGAAGTCAGTGCAACTTTGTTGTTTCTCAAGGCTTCCTTAATTTTTATTTGTATTGAAATGATCCTTCATGCAAGTACATTTTCCCTTATTTGACATGCGAGTCCAAGTTTCCTTCCCCTTCCCCTTCCGAACATGTCCATCCTTTTAGACATTTTTCCCAAAAGGTTTTGCAATAAGCCACAAAACCTTCAAGTTCCAACTATAATCTTCAAGAATCAACTGAAAAATTACTCGAAATTACTTATTCGTTCAAGGAGACACCTAAAAGTGAAATGTTCGAATCTTATCCTAATGATTTGTTTTCCTCAAAAACAGTGCCTTATGAATAACCTTCAAATGTAGATCCATCTTGGGTGCAAAGGTTTGTGATGATTCATACTTGTATATAAAGGTGTCCATAAAAGAAGATCCCTAACGAGTTTATTATAATGAAAATTCATTTTTGTTACAACAAAAAATCATGTCCTAGATTTCTCTATTTGAAAAGAACATGAAAATATTACAAGTAACTTAGAAAACCTTAAAATTAACTAATATAAACATCAAACATTAATATTCATCCATGAATAATTTTCAACTTTAAGTTAAGTATTGAAAACAGTGAAAGATGGATTTCAAATTGGTAATCTGATTTTGTTCTGAAATTGAGAGATTTCAAATCCAATAGAAGACAAAAATCTGATTACCTAATTTTCTAACATATAAAGAAATTTTAAGTAATTATTAAAGCACATCATTCAATCATTATATAGTTATAAATTTATGCTACACCATAATTTATCAAATTGCAAAATCCCTTTTAAAGTTGGTGTATTGTATTCTTATCTAAGTTCACAATTTGAACTTTAGGAAATTCTAATTTTTGTTCAAAATATGCACATTTTTAAGGTGAGGTAATTTCAGAAATATTCAGAAAATAATTCGAATAATCGTTTGGTTATCCGATTTTCACTATCTTAGGCTGAAACTTAATTCCAAAGAAAATCGATAATCCGATTTTGAAAATCGGAATTCCAAAATTGTACTTAGTCTGTGAACAAGAATTTTGATTTTATCAATTGTTATTGAACGTCATCATAGCATCATTATAAACCACTATTAGATCTAGTATACATACTTAACCATGAATCTTACATTTTTCAATTTTTTTTATTAATTAATTTAAAATTAATACTTCAACCATTTTTCAAGCAATATCATTCAAACAATATATTTCTAAGTCTCTCCTACATCATATATTTAGAATATTAATATCTAGGGATTTTTTTCTAATTTTGAACATAATTTAAATCTAAAATTCAAATATCCCTATAACTCTTCCAAAAATTTGCTAAATTACATCCTTAAGCAAGAATCACTATACACACATATCGACTTATCAATCAACTTTGACAATTATTAGATCGTTAAAAATCAACCTATCTCTATGTAGGACTCATAAATCATACATTATTATCCATAGAATTTCTCTTACTAACTTTATATAAGATATTTTCAATCATAATTTAAATAAATCATTCTTATAATCATCTAAATATTTATTTTCTTTTGTAATAACTCCCCTTAAATGTGGGTCATCACACTTCCTAAATATTAATAATAGGCTACATATGTTCAACCAAAATCCTACAAGTTCCATAATAATTTATTTTTATTTTTATACTAATAGCAAACCAATACAATAAAAGAAAATGTTCATACCTTACTAGATTTGCATTCCTTTTCCTCATTTCCTATAAATCACGTAGAGATTAAGGACTTTGGTATCCACATTTTCTTAGGTCCTTAAAGGTTAGTTCTCAAAATATTGAATTTATTTTCAACAAGTAACCATATTTTCCTTTGATTTCTTTTTAGAACAAATACATAATTACCATTATAAACTCTTCTAATAAATCCACCACAATAAGAAATATCATCAGACTTGTATGAAGGTCTATATGCAAGAGTGTAGTTATACATATGCTTTTTATCATATGCAATGTCTCTAGATGCATTTCTTGACAATTGTTTGATTTTATTTTTCAGCATGTTATTTTCTTCCTTCAAATCACAGTTAATACAATCTTGCATTTTTTATCAAGAGAATTTTTATTTTCCTTTACCAACCTACTGATTGTCTCATGCAAAGAATCATTCTTTTTCAAGTTCAATAATGTATACACTTGTATTTTATTTTTTAATCAGAATTTTATTTTCCTCTCTAAGCTTTTCAATTTCAATTAAAATCCTATCATTTTCTTGTTGCAAGTTATCAACACAAGAAATTTCCTTTTTCAATAATTTCTTTAGCTCTTTATACTTATCATGCATGGTCAAATATGCATTCATGAACTCATCATAATCATAATTATCATTTTCATTATCAATGAAATTTTATGATTCAAAATATACCTCATCTTCTTGTGTCATGAAATACATGTTGGCTTGATCTTCCTTTGAGGTATATGATTCAACATCACTTGATGAACTAAGTTCATCATGGCCTTCAAGGCTTTCTTGAATTTCTACTTCTTTTTGAATCTTAAATTTTCCTGCTCATTCTGTTTTTCTAATAATGGACAATATTTCTGAACATGCCCCTTTTGATTGTAATTGAAGCATTGTAGGAGATTGTCTTTTAAAGTCTTTTCATTCTTCATACGTCTCTTAAATTTTGCAAGTTTAAGGGTGAGTTCTCAATACACATTTATTGAAAGGATTTGAGCTATAATCCAAGATTCCTTGTTCAGATCAACTATTTTATTTATTTTTTTGCATCCACGTACATTATCACTAACAATGAGATTCATGTGCTCATTCTTGCATGATTGGAGACAACTAGGAAAGGTAACATCAGTCCCTTCACTAGCAAGTCCAAGTTGAACTTCAAGCTTTCTTTCAATGATTGTGAAATGCGACCCATTCACATATGAATCGTAACCTCCACCAATCTCAACTAGATTTGCATAAAAGAGAGTTATTGCTTTAGGACAAACTTCTGTCCTAATTGATTGCAAGAAGCCCAATAGCCCTTGAAACTCAAACTTATCTTTGATACCTCCCATGCCATTAAAATTTACTATTCTTCCATATAAGATTTCCTTTCCATAATACTTGTCATGATATGCTTCTTTAGCGAGTGGAGTCCTACAACCTCTAGCGGGATAAGAACTCCCACATGGTTCATCTACATTCATAGGTTGTTTACCCTCATCCGACACATGAGATTGGGTTTCTTTCCCCTTTCCCTTAAGAATGTGTGTGAATTTCTTTGACATCTTCAAGATATCACTTTAAAAACCTTACTGAACAATGTCGATTTCTTGGTTGTATTTTCAATTAAATAGGTTGTATTTTTCTCATGTAAGTGTCATCATTGTATAGATATTACTTCATTAAAGTTTTGTATTCTCTACCAGATTTGAAGTTTGTGGAAAACCATAAGTAAAAATCCACACTAGATTTCTTTTATGGAAGAATTGATGATGGTTGTATTAGTATTTGTAAAAGTGTATTTGTGTGTAAATCTTTTAGCATATGTTATCATTTCTCAATAAAGGGAGAGAGTTTCTAAATTTACAATTTTCATTTTTTGTAGAGCTATAACAATAGCACACAATCATTTGTTGAGTAGTGATGGCATCAAAAAAGTAGTGATGAAGATAGTGGATGGCAATGATGACAGCAAAGAAGTGACAATAATGATAGTGGGATCACAAACTTTAACCTAGTGAAGGGGAGGTGTGCTTAGCTGCAAAACACAAGATGTTGATTGCTATCAATGTTGGTGTTGGACATTATGATTAGCTAGAAATGAGAGTGTTCAAGAATACAAAAGTGCCTCTTCAAGAGCTTTTGGCTAATTTTCTTTTCTATTTTGGGATACCTCAATAATAGCCTTGTAATGTTTTTCCCGTTTTTTTGACTATACTTTTTGTGTTTGTCTTCATCCCTGGATGAAGCTAATGAATTAATAAGATTTCACTCTTATATTTTTCGAAAAAAACTGCAAAAATAATAGTGGAGTGGCAGCAATGGTTTTGGAATGGTGATGACTGCAGGGTAGGGACGACTCACAGTGGTGGTGTACCAGCAACAAAGACGGCAGAGTGCAAAAAAATGATGATAGTGACAGTCTCCAAATCTGAAAACACAATATTGGCACCAACATTCAAGGTTACAACTACTACATGACTTTCTTAAATCTTATAAGACTCGGCACCAGCTAAATGTCAAATTTTGGACAAATAATTTTATTAGACAAAATGAAGAAGTATGCCAAGCATCCAAGATTCTCATCACATAAAATACTCAACCTTACAGTTCCGAGGAAAGGAAGATAGTTAAAAAAGCATGAGTTATTTAACAGAATAATAATTTTCTGGAGTATCTCAAATTGCAATCTCACTCATTTAAGTGGGAAAGATAGGTAAGGAGCTAACCAGAATAGCTCGCCTCATGTTTGAAGAGTCAGATTGCCCTGCTGCAGCAGTCTCAAAAAAATTATAAAGAGAAGCAATTGCTCCCTGGCCAGCAGTCTCAAGGACACTGCAGCTCTCAAGAACAATCCCTTTTGGTTTACCATTTTTCTTCAAATATCCTTGCAAATTGCTAACAATCTTTTCGGTTGGATTTTCAGCAACTCCATGAAATTTCTTGAATCCAGTCATGTAAACAGATACTGACGATGGTCCTTCGGATCCCATTCACTGCTTTATTTCGTTTCAATGTACAGCGAGGAATTTGCTTATTCTTGTTCTCTGATGATCTATGTGGAATCCAAGCACAACCAAGGTACTTACTGAAAAGGGTTTCACCTGCACAACAAAAATACAAAAATTTCCGTATGTATTTATTATCTACGACATCGAACTTATTTCCACTCTATTTATTTTCCGATGATTTACAAAGCATGCCAACTAAACTTCCCATCACAACCGAACAGAGAAAAAAAACATAAAGCAAATACAGCAAAAACCGCACGAACAAGAAGATTTGAAGGAGCAAGATAAGATACGATGATCTGATATCGACCAGGAGAACATTTATCAAAGTTGAATTCCTTACAAAAATCTTCGAAAGACAAGTGCCATAAGGAACTATCAAAAAGACTTTTTTCTAACCGATAAACCTAAAAGGCTGCCAGCATACCATATAGATGTAACGTTTCAAGAACATCCACCACCAAACACATCCATCAACAAAACACAGAGACCCAACTCACCGGCACATCCAATCATAGAAATATTACCATAAATACAAATATAGTGTAAAGCAAGTGAACAACGATCCTATACAAACCAAAACAACGCCGATCAATTACGGAACGCCAAAAGCAAAACTTTAAAAAAAAACTTCATATTTGAAAATTCCAACAAAATATTTGAAAACAGTAAAGCCGATAAGCAAGAGAAGCGAGGACTCTCACCTTGAGCTCTGGGATGGGGGCGGAACAAACACCGGGGCCCGGGGCGGTGAGACGAGGAGGTGAAGAAGCTGGACGATTGCAAGCCGAACGAAAGAGAGCGCAGAAACGAAGAAATTGCGTGTCAGACACCGAACGAAAAATGGATGCGGGACGTAGAATTCGTCGAAAATAAGAGAATTTATATTTTGAGTAGAATTAGATCGTATGAAAATGAATTTAATGTGAAAATATTTATGTATTTTTTAAAATTATATAAAATTTAAAATTTTAATAATTTAAGTTAATTTAATGAAAATAAATAAAGACATTTAAATTGACTGAATTTTATGATTTAAATTTCGGATTTTTACTTTTTCCTTAAAAGTGAATAATAAAAATAAAAATAAATTTAATTTAATTTTATCGATGTAAATAAATAATTTATAAAAATTAAATTTATTTTTATTGAATTTTCGTAAATTCTACCATTATGGGACGTGATAAAATATTAAAGTGACGTGGTTTTCGTTTATTTTCATGTACGGTAGGTAGTTTGACGCAACGAGAGAAAAGAAAAGAAAAAAATAAAAAGAGAAGACGAGTATGACTTTGGTTGGTTCATTGATACATAAAATTTAAAGAATAACAGAAATTTTTATAAAAAAAGACTCGAGTATGTTTAGAAATTTATAACAAAGTAGCAGAGAATTTGAATACAAATTTTAAATTTTGTTTACTGTCTCCAAACTTTATTATATGGTTACCCATGGATTAAGATTAAATAAGAGGAAATAAGGTAGATTAAGTTTCGTTTTAATTAACTTTAAAAATTACTTTTAACATTATTATTATTGTATGAACTTTAATATATAAACTTTCACTTTACTTATATAATTTTAATTTCATTCATAAAATTAATTTTAATTTTAATTTTATCTAACTTTCGTAAAATCAATTCCACGTAAAATCTTAATCGAGAGTCACAATCAATTTTGAAACAAAAAAAAGCGAAACTTTACAATTTGTACTTGATGTATTCATTAAATACCTACAAAACACATAAGTCTTTAGTCTTATTAAATAATATATATTAACCTTGATCAAGATGTAAAGATTAAATTAACTCACTTTGCTAATTTTCATCGGTGAGCATTCTATGACTGCGTTTATTGAAGAATTTTTTAACCATATTTATTGTGCACCATAATGGTACATGGTAAATCAAATAAATTGAAATATATAGTAAAATCTGTAAAATAATAATGATATATAAAAGTTTACAAAAAAAAAAATCTCCCCACCCTTATGTTTCAACTAGAATTAACCTTGATCCCAGTTGTCTCTCATTTTCTTCGTTAGAATTTTAGGAACTTTAACGCAATACCAGAGAATCAGGGACTTCTCCAATATATAGGACATTACCTCAATGTGTGTTCACGATCGTCGGACAAAAGGACAGCAACCTTGAGCTTGCCCACGTAGTTTTTTAAGTTCTTCAACTTTGCCAAGATTTCTGCTTATTTTTTTCAAGGTTACGTTTGGTTCTAACTTTTTTTGTCTTTTAAAATTATTTTTAATATTATTATTACTGTATAAATTTTAATATACAAACTTTTTTAAATCACTCAAATTACCATACAATTATAGATGTAGAATTAGATTAAATAATATTCACATTTTTTTAAAATGATATAATTTATAATATAAGTATTTTTTATAATTTTTAATATAAAATATTAAAATTATTTGATAAATATTATTATAAATAACAGTAATAAAAAAATTCCTTACCAGATAAAATCTTAATGGTCAGACTCTACCATACCAACCCATGGCACCACTCAATCACACCGAACTTTACCTTAGGTACACTGAATCCAACTTTGGTTGTCGCAGTCACCTTACCGCACTCTGATATATTGATCTGTGCAACTAATGGGTCCCACTAGACTAACAATCGTGCTACCATGCCTCGGTATACTTTAGAGCATTGACCAACCTCTACCTATTAATTGTTCTCATTAATGGTTACAACTTTGTTGATGCTCAAAATAGACCCCAATTTTCTATTTCAGTATTTGACGTGTTGTGGCTTTGCTACAACTTTTTTATCAACAATACATTGTACAAATAAATTTGGTAAATTTTACTTGTTCCGTGAAAATTAATAATATTACAATTAATTGTTTATATATTCGATAACCTAATAATTTAGGTCGGAGAAAATGAAAAGTTACTGCCATAAATGAAAGTTTTTCATACATTGGATGGGCTGCAGCTAAAAATAAAAGCTTCGTATATGCATTAAAATGTCGCTGAAACATAAATGTCTTCAATATCCTTGGGTTGAAAATAAAAGACAAACTAAGGCCGGCTACAGTGAACTTTCTTTTTAATCACACATTCCAAACAATTTTCTAATTCAAACAAAAAATCGCTTTGTTCTTTGAGACATTACCTACATTATGAAAATAAGTTTTTAGAGTGAAGTTTATATGTTAAACCAATAAGTAAAGCAATGATGAGGTTTACACAACATACAACAAGTTTTTCCAAAATCGTCACAACCAAGCTTCCAATTTTGTGCAACACTTTGAGCAGAAGTAGAAGCTAGGGGCATGTTTGGGAGAGATGTTTTTTCCTTCTTTAATTATCATCATCCAAATTTTTATATATAAACTCTTACATCATAATTTACTACACACCTATTTACTATTTGATTGATTCACTATGCGTCATTATGGTGTATAGTAAATATAACTAAAATATTCTAAAACAAATGTAACCTCAGAATGTTTATCGAGTCAAACTCCAAGTTTTGTAACCTTTAAAAAACACACTAATATAAGTAAGGCAATTTTAACCTACATTCAGGCAATGAATACTATAATGTCTTGGTTAAGAACATCATCTACACTTTTAATTTGGTACTTATTTTTCTTTCAAATAAAGACAATTCAACACTTGATTTTAACTTTTCACTATTTTTTAGGTCATCCTTTAGTCTTCCTTGAAGTAGATGGATCTTTTACAACGAAACAATGAGGTAGTTATGTATAGTACTTGTTATGTCTTAGACTTTCTCCATCAAATGACAACCGCTGTGGTAATAAGAAAGGAAATCCATGTACGAGAAAAGGTATCCTATTAATTATTACTAGGCTAAGTGTAGACATCCCAATTTTTGAACTTATTAGGCTCACATATTCAAGGCCCCATAGTGACCCATTGGGTCGTTGAGGTTTAATTGTTATCACATCATATTGACTTGGGCCTCAATACTCACTATTGCGATAAGACCCGCTAACTAGGTCAAATGTCTCATTTTCTCTTTTAAAAGAGAGACACATCCCTCTTTGGGTTGATGAGGCCTATTTGCTTCTTCATTCGCTCAATTTGGGACCAAAAGTCTATTAACAATTCGAACAAGTTTGACAAGTTCACTTCAATTACTAAGAATACTGAAAAATCACTACTCCAACATCTAAATGTTAACTGCCATGTCATTAAGCAATTGATTCTCTTAAGAAACCTAAAAATTACTTTATCACATAATTAATTGAATTAAACGTTTAATTACGTAATTAATTCATTTAAAATCAAATTGCTTGATTTAAGTTTTAAACTCTCCAATTAAATCAATATAAAATTGGTTGACAAGTTAATCAATTAATCAGGCTCAATTTACTAATCAGAACTCAATTGGTTGAACCTAATTAACCAATTGGACCTAACGGCTAGCCCATTTGGCCTCAGGCTCAAATTCAAATCACACCAGATCTTAGCCAGTCACCCAATCGATCGAGCCCAATCCGCTTGGGTCACACCCGAAACGCATTTAGGTCCGCACCCGCACGCGCCATGGCTCACACCCGGTTCACCCAGCACGCCGCACCTAGGTTCGCGCGCACCGCACACCCGTGCACGTCCGATCGCTCGACCGAACCACGCACACCAACCTTGCCCGCTCGGTCGTCACCTTCCTCGCGCACGAAAGGTTGCTTCGCCTGCGGAAGGCTGCACCACCGGCCATCTGCAACGATTCAGCCACTACTCACCCGCGTCGCCTACCATTGCTCCAGCTGGTTCCCCACGCAACCTCGTCAGGATTGGAAGATGTAAGGGAGTACCACGGCCTCGTCCTCGTCAACTCCGTTGGTGTCGCCATTTAGGGGAAAAAGATGGAGCTCGCACGGACCGTGCCCTCTAATTGCCTAAGACATCACCGCCTGAACCACTGACCGCTGCTGCAACGACAGTTCTCCCATTGACCAGTCGGACGAGAGGGCGATTCGAAGGAGGAGAAAAGGGGGGCTACGCGAAGAGAGAAATGAGATGAGGATTGTTTGGGTTCGCAAATTTGGGGAGGAGAAGACCAGGTCCACATCGCCGCATCCGCTGCTGCCTCCGTCGTCGCCTCCGCCGCGTCCAAACGTCACGCCCCAGCCGCCAAACTAGGTAACAACCAATCCTCTGCTTGCTTCCCCTTTCGGCTAAACATGCACCCACGTGCGCGGCCTCAACCAAAGCCGCCGGACCCCTCCTCGCCGTCGTCCACAGCCTCCGAATGAAAAATCATCCGTCGAGGCGAGGGTGCATCTGAGCACCCTTCCTCCCCCATTTTTTTTCTCTTCCTCGAGTAGCCTACGGGTCACCCTGTTCGTCCACTCCAAACCGCGGACCACCGGCTCCTCTACGCTCGCTCGCCGCTCCCTCCGCTCGATCACTGCTCGATTGCATCGCTCGCTCGTCGCTGCCTCCCCACGAGCTCGCCGATTGTTCGCATGGTCATCCCTCCATCGGTACAACGAAAGCCCAAATCGTCGGTGTATCGAAACCCTAAGCCTGCGCACCTCGACCGACAGCGCCACCTGCACTCTACTCGGCCGCACCACCTGCACTCCGCTCGACCACACTGCCTTCACACCGCTCAGCCCCACTGCCCGCACACGCTTCCCGGGAAGTCTTCTTCCCCAACGCCGGTTGCCGACACTGCCGTCCGCCAGTTTGAGCCCCTATTTTCCTCTTCCATTGATGCACAAAACCCACTGGAGACACTCGAACAGGACTCCTCGCGTCAAGACGAACCTCGTCGCACGCCTTGTCCGACCATCTGAGCTCGTCTTCCCGAGCTCCGATCGCCGGCGCCGCCTGTCCGACGAGACGCATCCGGTGAAACCCATGGGAAGTGAAACCCCCTTCCTGGCAAGTGAAACCCATGGGAAGATTGAGGAACAGCTTGCTCTCGACGAGACGCATCCGACAACGCCTCGGGACCGAAGATCCGAGGTCGTTTCCTCCGTCTCCGGTGAACTGCCCTTGCCGACGCCACCTGTCTGCAAACTTCAAGTTGTGTTTTCTCCTCTTTCCGCTGTGCGAAACCCACAGGAAAAGTGAGAAATGGGACCCTCTCGGCAAGACGAACCCAATGGTACCCTCGGATCCTTGATCCGAGCTCATCTCCTCCAACTCCGAAAAGCTTCTTGACGGCGGAGCTCCGATAGCGCTCAGGCAAGGTCCAATGTCCCTCCCCTTTTTCACCACTTTTAGTTTAATTGACTCGGAGAAAGGTATATGTTTTTCTAATTAATATTTTTAATGCTCCATTTCATTTTAATCAACATAATATTTCCTTATTATGTTTGATTTATTTATGCAAAATTTCTTGATTCATGCTTATTTAACATTTCCTATTAGTCTCATTTTAAGATAATATGTTTTAAATATTATTTAGTATGTCACTTCAATTATGTTTAAATATCATACTTTATTTCCCCCATAAAGAAGCTTATGGGTTTGATTGTCATCCAATAGTTAATTTTTTAATTAAGTACTTGCTTGGCCTCCTCATGTGGTTACACATGAAAATTTGTAATTTATTTACTATTTTATATCATGACTACATGCATCTCACATGTTCATGTATCATCCTAAGTTTATATGTATTAACCCTAACTAAGTTGGGAGACACTTTAGAAAAGGTAAGTCATGAGCATCTCATTATTATTAAGATGAAATTTAATTAAGTAACTCATGCATCATTTTGCATCATGCCCTATGTTGCATAATGGTCCCCTACTTTTAAATTCAGTTAAACTCATGTATTCACATGTTATGCATCGTCTACATCATTGTTTGAGTTTCCTCTAGATTTTAGTCTATTTGCATATACACTAGACTCACTAGACCCATTTTCAACCCATTGCATAGGTATGAAAATGTTCACAACTGTCTTCTTAGGCTTCTTAACCTTTTTCTTCTCGGGCCTATAGGCCCAACATCTCTTTAGGCCCCCAATGAGCCCAAAACTCTACCTTACATGTTATTATACTTAGAATGCATCAGTACATCATATAAATCAACACCTACTAGATCACATGAGAAGCCAACAATGTTGGACGTATGGGGTGCCTAGCACCTTCACCACGCATACCTAGAAAACTTACTCCAGACTCTGACCCTAACTAAGTCTTAACTTCTAAGCACGATGTCATCTACATGTAAACATGCATCATATAGATTTTTCTAGTTTAGCTTTTATTTAGATTAGATGGCGACTCCTCCTTAGGCCCTAAAAGTCTGTTCACCCTAGTCCAACCTATCTAGGTCTTTGGAGGGCCCCACTCGTCCTCTTAAATCCCATGGGCCTAATTTGTAGTGTTTTACAAGGTAGAGGCCCAACCTGCTCTATGGTGCATGGAAAAATCCATGTTACACTAAGGTACCTAAAAATAAAAAGAAAATATCATAAATTAAAATCATAAGCAAGTGGATTATCAAATCCTTCAAAACCTAATAAAATCACCATCTAAATATCAAAAACTAGTCTCAAATCACAAGTAAACATTGAATACACACATTCTTTAATTACAAAACATTAATTCCACAAAAAGTAACCAAAATACAAAATATCATCATTGCAATCACAATCTACAACAAACTACAACATCCTCAGGCTCCGATTGATTCCCCAAACCTGAAAAGGGTACTAATAGAGAATGAGCTACAACTTAATAAGTCAACTACTAAATAATCCAAAAATAATAAGAATGATAAATATGCAAACCATGGGAAGACTAATACAAGATATACATGCATACCATTAAGAGGACATGCCAACTACATAAACAACTAAATAAATATGCATGCCAAGATACACTCCATATCTAACTCTTAGGTAATGGCAAAATCTCTAATAATCATAATTACCAGCTACAACTGCATTTAACCCTTGTGATTGGATCCAAAAGTCATATACAAGCCCTAAGATAGGGTCCAAAGGCGACTAGTCTCATAATCATGCACGATGCCATAGTTTAACTCCTTATATTTGAGTTCAAAACGTAGTCATACTATAATCACCACATCATAAGTCATTACTCAAAACCATGATGCAACACCAATCATGCATCAAAAACATGCCAAAGTTATGCAATAAATAAATACATGCATGCATTCATCTATATATATGCATCAACATAACACATAAGACTTCCCATGCAACAATCATAAAACACAATGCCAAAACCAATGTAAAATATACCACAATCTAGCATGAAACCTTTGAATGACAATGCATATAACTGAAAAGGGCATAATAAATCATACCATATCATGCATATCCCAATAATCATGCCACAATGCCATAATCATGCAATAAATAACAAAAATAGTTATTCCTAGATCATTAGTAGAAAATTTAATAGAAAACTTCACAAAATGTATTGAAAATACCTAAAGCCCCCAAAAGCCCCAAAATCACCACAGAAACTGACGGCTGATCTCTTGTGCACCGACCACGCCGCTATCTCCGATTCACAACCCACACACGATTCTGTCCCACCTGCACGCCGACAGCATCGACCACACGCAATAGGCTACTCGCACCTCTCCTCCGGTCACTCATCGCAGCTCCCGTCGAAGAAGGGGGAAAAAAGGTGGCTTCAACGGTCAAGGGCAGAAAAGGAGGAGGGAGAGGAAGGAAAAAGGGTAGGGGAAGAGAACAAGAGAAAAAAGTAAAATAAATAAATAATAAGTTATAATTAATAAAATAAATAAAAAATATGTATCTTATGATACTAGTGATTTCGCTTATACTAATTTTTTGAAACTTATAAAATTATTTTTAACATTATTATTATTAAATAGATTTTATCGTATAAATTTGTATCATCTAAATTATTACGTAATTATTATACAATTTTAACTTCATTTATGAAATTAACACAAACTTCAACTCTATTTAAGTCCCAAAATTGAAAATAGCTATCACAAAACGTACCCATTGATTTATATTGTCTAATTATCATGAACTCCTTTAACAAACTATTTAAATATCTTCCTCGTTAGCTTGTTGAAAATGATCAATTTCAGCTAGTTTAATTGTCATAAAATGTAAATCTCATAACATAAGAGGAGTAAAACTTAGAAAACAAGAAGATATCAAATCATCATAAAAGTCTCATAATATTTTTTATTATAATAAAATTTTCATAATTACGTATTTAGGGTTATTTACTTAATTACAGAACGTTGTGATTCAATTGCACTTAGTTGATATCTAACCTTAATAGTCCATACATGCATTATGTATTCTTCTAGTAGATATTGTATTTGTTTCTCCTACAAGATACAAAATATGTGGTGACAAAGAATAACCATTTGTTCAATTTTTTTACAAGAACATGATTCCTTGAAAATGATATATCCGAACTTGTTTTGCTTTTGTGGTTTGCAAATTTGAAATTCCATGCTCTTTAACCATGATGTCATAAAATTTCATTATACTCTTTAACCATTTTATGAGTAACATAATTCAATGCTCTTCTCATTTCATTTTGGATTAAAGAAAACATTTACCATGTGTACATTTTAGCAACTTGTACTTCAATTGGTGTGAAAAAAGGTAAAGTATACTTTGTTGTCAATGTATATGAACATCTTCTCTTTTTTCTATTTCACACCATGCTAATAATGTTGTCATATTGAATGACAAAGTCTAATATAAGAATTCTAGAATAAACATATCCATCAAATAATGCATTAATGTTCCCAACCATTTGAGTTGTGGTAATCCCAACCATAAATGTATCTTTAAGAAAGCAATGAACCTAATGTTGTCGATATCATACATTTCATTCAACCAATAGTTACCAAATATGAATAGATATTTCTCTTACAACTCTCATTCATTTTCAAAATCTATAGGAGTTTTGCATCTATATATATATGCATTGATTGTAATCCTCTTTGAAGTTGATATAATTTCTTAATTCATATGATTTAAGGCATTTTTATTAGGGTTGTAGGGTGTGGAAACGATTTTTCGCCAGAGAGCAGGCGGTAACTAGGTTCACGAGGCAGCAGCCACGAAGAAGTAACTGGGTGCCGAAGTGTCAGACTACAGGAGTGAAGAACCAGCTTCTGCCAAAGAACAGGCAAATGCCGGGTATCGGGCATCCGAGTTGTGCAGAGGGCCAGGAGCAAGAATGCAGGACCTTAACCTTATGACCTTAAGTCTACGACTTAAGATTACAATTGTAAGTATACAGAGATAAGTCTACGGACTAGTGTAGAACTACGAGAGGGTGGGAGCTAAAGACCAGCGGAGCGATTGCTTGACTTGGCTGGCCAGGTGGCAGCCAGCCTAGGAGGACCAGCAACCAGGTCAACCTAGTGGTAGCCGACTAGAGGACCAGTGCGGTCAGAGACAAATCATAGGCGAAGCATAACCGGTAGTCAGGTGTGTCCATGCGGATGTTGGGTGGCGTTAAGCTCGAGGTTGACATTAAGATCGAGAGTCCTCTTGTATTTGTCTTTTAGGGTTCGCCTATGTATATCTATATAAAGGGTGTATCGTGTCCTTTAGAAAGTGACTGCTATAACAGAGAAGAGTGTGACGATGTGAGTGGGAGAGGTTGTAGATCAGTTCATGTGATTTTTCTATTGGTGGTACGAAGATTGATAAAGCACCAACACTCCTGTGGAGTAGGCCGTTCTATCGAACCATGTAAATTCTTGTGTCTTCTTCCTTCTTCCTTCTCCTTCTTCTACCTACAATGATATTGTGAGAGAGAGCTTGAGTGTTTTCGTCGGTGAGCAATTTGAGGAGACGTGCATTGTTGGGACGCGAGCGGGTTGAAGAGCGCTAGGCGATCGTGATGTGGTCGCAAAAGGACATCGTTTTCCTAACAATTGGTATCAGAGCTTCCAGGTCGAGTGTGAGCATCGTTAGAGAACACGAAGCAGGTACGTAGTTACAGGTGGAGGAGTCGACTATCAGGCAAAACCAGCCGGCAGATGGGTGAGTAGAGCAGCGTCCGAAGGAGAGTGCCGCTAGGAGTAGGCGATCGTTAGGAGCATATGACATCCGACAAGAGAAGCGATAATCGGTTGTAGGGAAGCAGTAGCTGGATTGTTCCACTTGGAATCTTGGAAAAAGTTCGTGATGACAGAGGAGAGGAAGCATGGGGTTGACAAGTTCGACAGAAAAGACTTCGAATTCTGGAAGATGTAGATGGAGGATAGTCTGTACCAGAAAGATCTCCATTAGCCACTATCGGGAAGGAAACTGGAGAAGATGGAGTAGAAGCAATGAGAGCTTTTAGATCAAAAAGCTCTGGGGCTAATCAGGTTGTCACTAACAAGGACCGTGTTGTTCAACATTGCCAAGGAGACGACAACAACTGGAGTCATGAGGACCTTATCCAACACCTATGAGAAGCCGATGACATCCAACAAGGTTTTCCTTATGCTTAGACTCTTCAACATGAAGATGCGAGAGGGAACGTCATCAACCGACCACGTGAACAAATTCAACACGATACTGACTCAGTTGGATTTAATGGAGATCGTGTTCGATGACGAAGTCCGGCCGCTAATCCTGTTGTCATCTCTACTGGTGAGTTGGTCAGTCGTGGTGATTTTCGTGAGCAACTCATTGGGACACGAAAGGTTGGACATGGGGCAGGTGATAGATTTGATGCTGAACGAAGATATCTGTCGAAAGAGTAGCGGAGAGGCGTCAACATCAGCACTCAGCGTGGAGAGCAGGGGCCACAGCAAGTCCAAGGGCCAGAAGTTTGGCTATCGACAGAAATCACGTGGCAAGAGCAAGAGCTATGCGGAAATCAAGTGCTAGAACTGTGACAAGTTTGGACACTTCCGGTCAAAGTGTCCAAAACCTAGGAGGGTGGACGTGGCAGTTGGCAGGGGAGCCAGTGTGAATGCGCTGGCAGACGACGCAGGTGACTCCTTGATCTGTTGTATTGACAGTCTGTTTGACACATGGGTGATGGACTGAGGTGCGTCATTCCATACGATGTACCAGAAGGAGCTATTGCAGAACTACCGGGAGACGCTAGTAAAGAAGGTATATCTGGCCAACAATACGAGTTTGGATGTTCTCGGACGAGGTGAAGTCTAAATCCAAATGAAGCAGGGACTGTGGAGACTCTAGGAGGTGAGGTACATCCCTGACTTGGTCAAGAATCTTATTTTCTTCAGCCAACTTGACGAGGAGGGTCACCACGTCGGCTTTGGAAGCGACAAGTGGAAAGTGACCAAGGGCATCCGGCCAGAGGACCGGAACTCTATATCTCATAGGAGGTGAGGCGGAAGGCCGAATGACAATGGCGGTAGCTGCCATAGAGGTGTCTAAGTAGTGACACTGCCAGCTGGGACACATGGGCGAAAAGGGATTGAAGGTACTAGCTGCCGGTGGAAGAATTCCAGAACTGACTGAAGTCCGCCTGGAGAGCTGTGAAAGTTACATCTTGGGGAAGCAAAAGAGGGTTAGCTTCTCAAGGGCGGCTCACGGTCCAAAGCCAGGTAAGCTAGACCTGGTTCACACAGATGTGTGGGGGTTGACACCCGTCCGTTCGATAGACAGCACCCACTATTATGTAACATTCATCGATGGCTGTACTCGGAAGGTCTGGGTGTGCTTTCTCACGCACAAGTCAGAGGTTTTTCAAACTTTCAAGAACTGGAAGATAAAAGTGGAAAACCAGACAGGGAGAAAGGTGAAATGCATTCGATCAGATAATAGAGGTGAATATGACAGCAGGAAGTTCATCGATTTTTGTGAGACAGAAGGAGTCAGGAGAGTCTGGATAGTACCTGGAACCTCGCAGCAGAACGAGATTTTCGAGAGGATGAACCAGACGCTGAATGAGAGGGCTTGGTGCATGAGGCTACATGTCGGGTTTCCAAAGATGTTTTGGGCAAAAGTCGTTAGCATGATGGCTTACTTGATAAATCGGGCGTCATCAGTCCCGATTGACTTTTGGATGTCTGTTCAAACTCAAAAGTGTGCATTTTATGGATATTAATTCATGCATTTTAATGAGTTTTAGTTACATTTTGCATTCAATAATGAAGATTACAAAGTCAACTATACTTTTGAGCATTATGCACGTTTATTCACTTTAATGATGCATGAATTAAGTTTTAAGTCGTGAATTATATTTGTGGTGATTACCTACTAGAAAGGGAATGAATGATTGATAATTGACTCTTTAGGATGTTGGTAAAATGATTAATTCACAGAAAAAAATCGTGATTTTTGTCTAAGTGCAGAGTTTGCGGGTTGACCCCTTAACCATGAACTTACTCGTGGGTAAGTTGGGTTATCCACGAGCCTGTGTCCTGTTTATTCTATACGACGAAATTTCATTGATGTAATAATGATTACAATTATAATGATGAATTATTTCTCTTGTAATGTGATGTGCTTCACGAAAGGTATTCTTTAATGAGTATTTACAGGGAAATTCGATGAGTAATTGTAGGGAAATTTGTATAAGAGTAGAACTGAGAAATTCAATTTAACTGAAGCTCAACTATGGAGAACATAGACAGGCAGGGTAAAGAAGTGGGCTTGCATGAAATAATCTCACACGTCCAGATGTGCACCACGTCCTTGCTAACTACTAGTTCGTGAACTGCCACCCCCTCAACCTATAAAATAGTCTCGTAGCCACGAATCTAGCCCCCCTTTCTTCTTCTTTGGAGCACCATTCACAAGGCATTCTCCATCTTCTCCATCTATCATCTTCACCCATTCACTTTTTTCGAGGGGAGATTGACGACCTCCTCTTCTCCAATCAATTCCTTGGTGTGTTTGCTGTTCTTTTCTCAACCTAAGTGTATCCTTGAAGGAGAGACTCTCAACATTGGCTGTTTCCTCCTTTGTTCCTTGGTGTAATTGCGAAGTGACGCCCAAAATCTCATTTCAAGGTCGAAAGGAAGGCTTGCCAGATTGACGATTTAGTGGATCAGAAGTAAAGACAAAGACAAGTTCTCAACCTGAGCAAGTTTCGAAGGAAGAAATTACAGTGGAGTATTAGGTGTTCTTTCCTTTTCCTTTTTCCTTTATTTTTACCTTTCTTTTATATTTACACTCAATTTTACAAACACCTATTTCATCAACTCTGTTATAACATTTAGAGAATAATTTCATATTTGATGTAATGTTGAATGTTACATTTCATTTATACAAGTTTTTCGTAATGTGTTGTATTTCATGCTTTATGTTATCTGTTGTATTTTAAGATAACTAAAAAGACCAAAAATATAAGCAAACAACTTTTACAAGGTCAGCTAATTCGAATTGTACTATTTAAACATTTGAAACTCACTTTTATCACACGTCCAATGAGTAAGTTCAAGGGTAGAGACATTTACCCATGAGTTATCTCACGGGTTTAGTGCTTTTTCTGCGTTAAAAGATAAATTACATGCAAACTGAAGTGTAGAATGTTAATACTTAAGAAGAATTAAATATTTGGAAGTAAAACTCATTTGATAGAGTCTTTCAGTGCAAAATTTGAATCACTTATTAAAAAACTAATTTTAAAAATCAAAATATTCTAAGTATTAAAGAAAGTAAAGTTAATGAAAAAATTCTCTGGAAGGTGCAAATATAATAAGTGTCTAAAGAGTATCCTAGCGATTAATTGAAATGTAGCAACTATGACATTGCTTAAAAGAAATATAATTACTTGTTCCATTGATTGAATACACCAATTTAGCTAAGTACCAATCAAAATTGATCACTATAGATAAACTCGTACTTGCACACTAATTACATCTGAACCTGTGCACTTGCAATGAAATTAAAATATTTCGCACACACATTATTCTCTTTACAAGAATTTAATTATAAGTGGTGTGTAGGCGAGACAAGTTTTTGGTGTTGTTGTCAAGGATCCTAAATTTCTTGCAATTGAAAAAAGATGCTAAACCAAGGCTTATAAGATGGATTTTGTTATTACAAGAGTTTGACTTGGAAATTAAGGATAAGAAAGGTTGTGAAAACATTGTGGTAGATCATATGTCTAGGTTGGATGCTTCATTTCTTTCTAATCCACCAATAGATAACATATTTCCAGATGAATAATTTTTTATGCTAATATAGTTAATTATTTGGTTACGAGTTTAGTACCTCATGATTGGTCCAATTTAGACAATAAAATATTTTTTTCGAGGGTTAAATACTTCTTTTGGGATGATCCTTACTTGTTTAAGCAATGTCTTGATCAAATTGTAAGGAGATGTATCTCAGGAACAGAAACTCAATCAATGTTGTCATTTTGTCATGACCAACTTACTGGAGGACATTTCAGAGCTAAAAAGATAGCTTTAAAGGTGCTTCATAGTGGTCTATATTGGCCAACATTGTTTAAAGATGCATATGAATATTATAAAAAATGTGTTTAATGTCAAAAAGTAGGTCGAATTACAAAACGAAATATGATGCCATTAAATGCTATCCAAGAGGTAGAAGTTTTTGATGTATGGGGTATAGATTTTAAGAGATCTTTTCCAAATTCAAATGGATTTATTTATATCCTCTTGGCAATAGAATATGTAACCAAATGGATAGAGACAATCCCTACTAAAACTAATGACTTTATAATAGTAATGAGATTTTTAAGATCTAATATAATGTCCCGATTTGGTATTCCAAGAGCAATTATCAGCGATAAGGGAATTCATTTTTGTAACAAAAACTTTGAGAAATTATTGAAAAAATACGAAGTGTTGCATAAGCTAGCTACCTCTTACCATCTGCAAACTAATGGATAAATTGAAAGTGTTAATAAGCAAATTTAAGGAATTTTAGAAAAAGTAGTAAACACCACTAGGAGAGATTAGTCAAATAAGCTAGATGATTCTCTTTGGGCATATAGAATAGCTTATAAAACAATATTAGGGACAACTCCATATAAATTAGTATATGAAAATGCTTGTCATTTACCTGGAATTAGAACATAAAGCATTATGGACACTTAAGCAATTGAATTTAAGTATAAAAATAGCATGTAGTAATAGACAAGTACAATTAGTAGAGTTAGAGGAATTAAGAAATATGGCCTATGAAAGTTAAAAAATAGCTAAAGAAAGGATGAAAGCATGGCATGATAAAAGTATTTTACACAGGATATTTGAAAAAAGATAAGAAATTTTATTATATAATTCAAGACTATACTCTTTCCTAGGAAAATTGAAATCCAGATGGACTGGTCCATTTGTAATTAAACATGTTTATCCATACGAAGCAGTTGATTTGGAGGATCTTCAAAGTCATGAAATTTTTAAAGTTAATGGTCAAAGATTAAAACATTTTCTAAAATATTTAGATAGGAAAGAGGTGAAGGTTGTTAACTTAGAAGGAGATTAAAAGAGTACTAAAATATATAATAAAAAAATAAAATAAAATAAAATAATAAATAAATAAATAAATATATAATATATAATATAAATTCAAAAATAAATATAAATACAAACATAAACAAAGAATGATAAGTATATACACATGAAAGAAAAGAAAAGAAAAATATTTAAACTTACACAGTATATTTACTTAAGCTGCAAGGTGTCAGTAAAAAATAATTATTTGAATTGTTAGCTACTGTGTTTTATATCGAGTCACTTCGTGGGTTACCGAGTTTACCCACGAAGTTAGTTCGAGGGTTATCCTGTTTACTAGCAAGTTACATCGAAATATAAAAAAAGTGAAAAAGAAAAGCATTGTTGGGGATAAACCGCGAATAAGTTTGTGGGTTATCTAGTTTACCCACAGACCAGCTCGCAGGTTATCACCTTATGAGCCAAATAAAGTTCTGTTTGCTAAGAAATGTAATTTTTAAGCATAGGATTTACTGAAACTAAATGATGTTAATCATCTGAGTATGATTAAAAGGTGATTTCATAATTTGAATGATTAAGAGAGGATTTTTAAAGATAAATACAATTTGGTGGATTGCTAAATGAATGGAAAATTTGAGGAGAATGCAATCCACAGAACATGCATGATTGTAACAAAGTGTGTTCATAAAAAATAATTTCAGTATAATGGTTTAATTTGAACGAGTGTTATGGATACTTCTCCATCGAACTGTTGAATGAAAAGTTTTAGAAGGAAACAAACCATAGAACATATTTAAGTGTAAACACAAAATTAAAAACACATTACATTAAACATTAAAATGTACTTGGGAGAGTTGTCTCTCCAAATGTTTCAATTACATATAAGAATGAGGGAGATTATAGTTAATGCTCAAGAAGTCTAGATTTAAGTGTTGCCACTTCTTCCTTCAGAGCTGCAATCTGTTCTAGCACAGTGCCCATCTTTTCTGATATAGAGGTTGACCCTCTCTATTGTGAAGTGGATGGCTCACTGTGAATTCGTGGTGCTAAGTTGTCTTCCCCTGAGAACTGTTTCAAATCCTTGGCAGTAAGCACCCTGGATTTTAACTTCTTCACTGTCAAGGAAGATAGATCGGAAGAGCTTGACACCAACTGATTCACCATAAAATGACTTGTTCTTTATGTTGGTGATCTTAGAGATAAATATCTTATACCAATTCACTTGAATTTTATTTAAAACTACATAGGTTGCAATTTTCACAAAGATGGACAGTTCCACATCATGTCCAAATCTTTGGTAAATAGTTCTAATCAATATTAATGCAACCATATGAGCTTTTCTATTCATGTATTTCAGCCTATTAAACAAATTTATTTGTGGGTTAATGGCCATGCAATCCTTCATGTCTTATTCTGACCATTCATCCATTGTAGAGGATTCTAGGATCTCTACACCCTAATTTCTTAATCCTAGGCTTTCATACACGAATTTAGGTGTTAAATAAATGTTTACCTCTATTACATTATTGACATGCACCACATCCTCTTGATGCAAATTGGCATAGAAGGTCGGTACTAAATTTTTAGCTTTGAGATTGTTACTTGACCTTGGGATAACCTTCAACAGCCCTTGAAAATTCAGCAACTCCTTGATTACATCCATGAAATCAAAGTCTACTAGCCTACTGAATAGGATTTCAGTAGTGCCTACTGAAATCATGAAATCAAAGTCTACTAGCCTACTGAATAGGATTTCAGTAGTGCCTATTGAACAGGATTTCAGTAGTCCCTCCTTCCTTTTCTTCTCCCTCAAAGGAGACAATCTCCTCTATTGGGGCATGCTATAATATACATAAGAAAAAGAAAGTTAAAACTAAGTTTTAAAAAAAACTTATAAAAAAAAAAAAACTGAAAGGGAAGTTAATTTAAAATGTTACCTAACCCTCTTCTGAAGCAAAGAGTATTGCTTCAAGAATGGTCTGTTCTACCCCTTCAAAATCGTGGAGGTCTATCTCTTATTGTAGGTCTTTCCTCTTGAAATTTAAAATTAAACACAAATGAGACATGAACATTCAAATTACTTAAAAGTGGAAATTAAAGTCAAATTAAAACATAAGTTTTACCAGAGAATCCATCTGAATTTCAGTCTCTTCAGTAGGAGGAATCTCCTTAGGGATTGATTCATCTGAGGAAGAAGGGAGTGCCTTGTGCTGATGAAGATATTCACCTAGGGTGAGATCATCATCACTGTCTTCAGATTCTTCTTCCTCCTATCCTATTTTTGAAACATCACCCTCCTATTGTTGTTGTTGTTCTTCTTTTTCTTCTTCTTCTTCTTCTTCTTCTTCTTCTTCTTCTCTGTCCTCATGATGTTGCTACTCACCAGCAAATCTTTCACCCTCCTGTGGTACTGAAGGGCTAACCAAATTGTCACTAAAATGCATGAAATTGAACTCTTGTGGCTATTCTTTAATGGCCACCTCTGCTGCTCATTGAAGGGCTTCAACTTCAACCATCTCAGCTGCAAAAGAGGCATTCTTGGCCATGCATTTTCTCCACTCATATAGAGCACATTAAGATGCAATTTCTGAAACTTCAAAGCTCTCTCCCAGAGAGAGATAGGTTTGCATGAAAAATTCATACTGCTCCCTCTCATCTCTATCTTCTGGGAGACATGCAAATACCATATCTATAGTGACTGTAGATGCATTTAATTCTTTAGTGACAATTGCATACACAGTCTTCATGAACCACAATTCGTCTTTCACATTGACTATATCTTGAGCCAAAACATTCTTAGGCCTAATAGCACATTCATCTCGCCAGGCTTGTTGAGTGTGGTCATCTATGGCTTGGATTACTTTTGGGGGAAGGCGAGTGAATTCCCTCTTCACTTTTGTTCCAAAAAGATTCAATTGATACTTCAAGTCTTTCAAAATCTTTTCTCTTGTTTTGGTATGAATGCGGCTGCCTTTATGCCAATTCACAACCACCAGTTCAAACATATCAAATTGCATCAACATCATCCACTCTTCAGTAGAAACAGACCTCCTTGGTGTTGTTGTTTGCCACGAGCTTGCATAATAGGTCTTTGTTTTAATCTTAATAAACCCATAGGTGGCTAAACAGAACACCTCTCTATGAAACCAAAAGATACACCATTCAGACTCAAAAGTGTGCATTTTATTGATATTAATTCATGTGTTTTAATGAGTTTTAGTTGCATTTTCATTGAATTATGATGATTACAAGGTTAACTATACTTTTGAGCATTATGCACATTTTTTCACTTTAATGATGCATGAATTAAGTTTTAAGTCGTGAATTATATTTGTGGTGATTACCTACTGAAAAAGGAATGAATGATTGATAATTGACTCTTTAGGTTGCTGATAAAATGATTAATTCACAAAAAAAATCATGATTTATGTCTAAGTGCAGAGTCTGAGGGTTAAGCCGTTTACCCACAAACTTAAAGAGGGTAAATTGGATTACCCTTGAGCTTGTGCTCTGCTTATTATGTGCGATGAATTTCATTGATGTAATAGCGATTACAATTATAGTTAAGGTTTAAATGTTATGAATTATTTTTCCTGTAATATGATGTATTTCACGAAAGATATTACTTAAGTATTTGTAGGGAAATTTGTATAAGAGCAGAATTGAGAAATTTAATTTAGTTGAAGCTCAAATATGGAGAATGTGGATAGACAGGCTAAAGAAGTGGGCTTGCATGAATGATCTCACACGTTTAGATGTGTACCACGTCCTTGTTAACTGCTATCTTGTGAACTGTCACTCCTTCAATCTATAAAACAATCACGTAGCCATGAAACCAACCCCCCGTCCTCTTCATCTGGGGCACCATTCAAAGGGCATTCTCCATCTTCCACCTTCCACCCATTCACTTCTTTCGAGCGGAGATTGACGACCTCCTCTTCTCCAACCACTCACATAGTGTGTTTGCTATTCTTTTCTCAACCTGAGCATATCCTTGAAGGAGAGACTTTCAGCGCCGACTGCTTCCTCCTCTGTTCCTTAGTGTAATTGTGGAGTGACACTCAAAATCTCATTTCAAGGTCAAAAGGAAGGCTTGCCAGATTGACGAGCTGGTGGATTAGAAGTAAAGACAAAGAAAAGTTCTCAGCCTAAGCAAGTTTCGAAGGGAGAAATTACAGTGAAACATTAGATGTTCTTTCCCTTTTTTTTCCTTTATTTTTACTTTTCCTTTATATTTACACTCGAATTTACAAACACCCATCTTATCAACTCGATTATGAGATTTAGAGAATGATTTTATGTTTATTGTAATGTTGAATGTTGCATTTTATTTTTACAAATTATTCGTACAGTGTTGTGTCTCATGCATTATGTTGTTTGTTGTGTTTTAAAATATCTAAAAAGATCAAAAATATAAGTATACAACTCTTAGAAGTTTTAGCTAATTCGAATCATATTGTTTAAACATATGAAACTTACAATTATCATACAACCCTCGAGTAAGTTCGAGGGTAAAGACGTTTACCTACGAGCTACCTCGAGGGTTAAGTGTTTTCTCTACGTAAAATAACAAATTTTATGCAAACTGAAGTGTATAATCTTAAGACTTAAGAAGAATTAAATATTTAGAAGTAAAACTCACTGGATAGAGTCTTTCAGTGCAAAATTCGAATCATTTACTAAAAGACTAATTTTGAAAATCAAAATATTCTAAGTGGTGAAAAAATTAAAGTTAATGAAAAATTATCTGGATGGTACAATTTAATAAGCATTTAAAGAGTATCCTAGTAGTTAATTGGAACAGAGTAACTGTGACATTGCTTAAAAGAAATATAATTACTTGTTCCATTAATTGAATACACTAATTTAGCTAAACACCAAGCAAAACTAATCACTATGGACAAACTCGTACTTGCACACTATTTACATTTGAACTCATACACTTCTGAAGAAATTAAAATATTTCGAACACATATTATTAAGAATTGGTTGCAAAAAGTTCAAACATACACCTCCTTCTAAACAATTCTTGGACCAACTGATTTCTAGGGCAAGCTAACCTCTCCTACCCTACTTCTCTTTCAATGCGGGAAGCTATTTTTTCTTTAAGAAAATTTGGAACTACAAAAGAAGCTTCCTTACTTTGCCTAAGACACTTGGCTGTGTCTTCTTTTACCGTTTGCATTTCCTGCTCCCTAATAACAGCTTTTAGCTTCCTCTTGCCCTCATCATGCCACATTTGCATGTTTAATCTGAACTTCTCGAAGTTCAGCATCTTAGTCCAAGCGAAGGTTGACGATGAAGCAGGAGGAGGAGCACTGGAAGTCAAGGCTATGGCGTATGTCGTGGAAGAAGGAAAATTCTTTCAATAGGTCGTGAAACAAGGGCTAATGCGCGAAGGGGCATTAATTATTTTTATAAGTTTAATCAGGTAATTAGACAATTGGATGGTGAGATTCGATACTAATTAGTAAATTACAGGTCTACCCATGAGATACCTCGTGGATAAACACCCCTACCCACGAAATAAGTTCGTGGATAAGCTATAGTAGGCAGAATTTTTAGAAAATTATTGTGCAGTCATTTTAATCATATTAATACTCAAATATTACACATTTATTTCATGAATATTAGATACATTGAGTTGATTCTCTTTCTAACTAAATGTACTATTTTGTGCCAAATGAACTTTAGTGAGTAATGAAGATTCCCATAGATGTTTTAGGCGAGGTTTTAAGTCATTTGCCAGCAAGAGAAATTTGCAAATTAAGTTGTGTAAGCAAGAGTGTACGTGCATTTATTTCAGAGTATTACTTTTGTTCGCGTCAAACATACAAAATGAGAAATAGAGTTAGTGAAGTGATTTAATATGATGCACTTCCATGAAAATATATATATCATGGAATTGACTCCGAGGTAGGAATTCCACCTACATCACTAGAAGGAGTTCACAATATTTTAGGATGTCACAGTGGATTAATTATTTTTAGGCAATATGGAGAATATTTTTCTAACAAAGCTGACATTGTGATTAAGAATCTTGCTACAAATATAGAATTGGTACTCTCAAACCCAAACAGAGAAAAGCATATCTTACTTGATTCAGGTGCAATTTTAACATTTAAGGGTACTGATAGAAGGACTATGCATAAATTATTTTGTTGTGAGGAATCAGCTGATATTTGGACTAATTGGCAGTATTTGTTGGTTTATCATTTTGACAAACATCAATGGCAACCACTTAGAGAAGTTTATTTTGGAGGAAGACCAACAAATAATAGGAATCATGTGATTATTGATGGAATTATTTACTTTATAACAAGTTGTACACCTCAATATATTAATGAACTTGCGATCATTGTCATCAATATTGAAGATGAATCAGTGAAACTCCTACCTGTCCCATACCTTATGGGTGCACTCACAATTTCATTCTATGATTTAGTTGAGTTGGCTGTATTTGGGGGAACTATGGAGAACCTGCATCTCTTAGTTTAATTTGATGGTGGAATGTTGAAATGAAATTTGAAATTTGGAGAGTACAGGACATTGCAAAATGAGAATGGAATCGAGTCTACATAAAATTACAACTGGAGGATCTAGGAGAACCTAACATGCCATATGAAGGAAAAATCAGAACTTTCTGTTTCATCAATGGAGATACTCTTATTTATAGTGCATGGGATAATCTTTATTATTACAAGATCTAACTGTTTGATGGAGGCTGCAATGCTGAACTTATTCATCAATTAACATTGTCTACTTCTGCAATGTGGTTGCATGAATTAATTCCCTATGCAAATACTTTGTAATACTGTGTGTAGTATTTTTTGTTTGCCCACGTGTTAGTTCGAGGGTAAACTAGTTTACCCACGAACCTATCCGTGGAGTGTGTTAAAAAAAAAAAACTCCCCTATTGAACACTTACAATGTTCGCTATTTGTTTTGGAACATTTTTGTTGTATTGTGCTCAAAACTAAATGAATCTTTGTTACAAGTTTTTATTAAGTTTGAAATTTTATATCATTTACTACAATTGTGGTATTATTATAAACAGATGTACCTGTTACATGACAACATGAAATGGCAACTAAAACTTACCTAAATACGATACACAAGCAAATCTTCTTTTATATTTAAATGTTGTATGCCAGGTTGGTTAAGGGATTTATCTCATAAGTTAGTCTAAACACCTACAAGAAGAACAATTATGGTTGTCGCACAGGAAGAACAACCTAGAGAACAAACAATAGGTAGTATGTTTTACCCTAATTTAATGGATGAATCTTCTTGCATAACACTTCCTGAATGTGCTAATGACAGATTTGAATTAAATTTCAATTTCATCAACCAATTACCAAAATTTCATGGATTTGAAAAAGAAGATGCTTATTGGTTTTTAAAAGAATTTAATGAAGTTTGCGATATGATGAAAGTATCAAACATGTCTATTGATGCAATTAAACTATTATATATGCATTTTGCTTTAAAAGATAGTGCAAAAAGATGGTTATAGAGTTTACAACCAAATTCTATTACCAATAGGAATCAATTTTGTTCTGAATTTCTAGGAAAATACTATCCAATGCATGTCACCATTAAAAGGAAGAATAAAATTTTAAATTGTAGACAGAAACCAGGAGAACCTTTCTAGAAATATTTTGCAAGATTTCGTGACCTCCTAGCTCAATATCCACATCATGGAGTAGAGAGAGTTACCCAAATCCGAACTATTTATGAAGGAATCGATTATCACATAAAGACACTCTTAGAATCTTTGAGTCAAGATGGATTTCTGAACCAAGGAATAGATAATGCTTGGAAATTTTTAGAAGATCTAGTTAAAAGAACTGTCCAATGGGAGAGTATTGTTGAAGTGAGTCAGAAACAAATTTCTTCCTCTAAAGGAGTCCATATTGTTGAACCATATGTTGCCTTAGAAGTTAAAATGGTTAGCTTGATACATAAAATTAATGAACTACAACTTAAACAAAAGATTGAGCCTAACATGCCTAAATGTACAAGTTGCTTTGCCATAGGTCATGTTGTAGAAGACTATCCTATTTTACATGAATTTGAAGATGTTAATGCTTTATTTTATAATCAATGTAACAACTCTAGTTTCAACCCTACTTATAATCCTATGTGAAGGAACCATCCTAATTTTTCATGGAAAAACCCAAGACAACAACCACCTCAATCTGTAGGACAGTCTTTTATTAAACAAAATACAATGAATAATAGCTTTTTAAATTTAAATCAAACTCAACCAGTTCATGATCAAAATGTTGAGAGACAATTTGCAAGCTTAATGCAAAGAGTAGAAACAGCATTAAAGTTCAACTCTCACATTGCTACACACGATCAAGCTATTAAAAGAATTGAGACACAACTAAACCAAATATCTAATTTAATTAATCTAAGAAACAAAGGTGCTCTTCCAAGTCAACTTATTCAGAATCCTCGTTTACCTGACGAGTATGTAGCTCATGGAGGGGATGAACAACACCATATAGCTTAAGCCAATGAGGTTGCAGTTTGGTGGTGTCTGTTTATAAACCACTTGGTTTTCATGTGAGCCATTAAAACTCCACAAGCATAGATATATATATATAAACAGTATTTTTATTTTAATTACACTATTTCTGTGTGAAAAGAAAAAAATATACCACATCTTTATCATCATTCTTTATTGATGCATAGCAATTGTAATTAATTTCTATAGCATTACTTATGCATTTCACATGATTCATCATTAAGTTCAATGCATTATTCAGCATACATCACATTTTCATGATTGATATTGGAGATTTATTATATTCCGTATTTGTCACAAATTTTCCTATCTATATTGAACTTTTCCATTTACATTGAGGACAATGCAAAGTTTAAGTATGGGTGGAAGGTTTATGTTTAAGTATGTAAGTTTAAGTGTGTAAAATGTTAAAATTTAAAAAAATTTCTTTTCCAATATTTGTGATTTTCTTTGATTTTCGCATCTTTAATATCTTTTATGTTTTTTATTCCAGAACAAAACTTGAGGAATGTAAGTTTCAAGTGTTGCTATTAGAATTAATGGGAAGACTCTATTATATTGAGAGGAGAATTTCCAGAACCAATTCCAAGTAACCTATTGCCCTTGGAGGAGATGGATTTCAAATTAAATTACGCAATGGGTTGAGTCTTCCTGTTTCATTTAAATTAATGTCTTGTTAACCTAATTTTTCTAAAGTGAATCATTTTCCTTTCTCATTACCCTGTTTGAGTGGAGAGATAAACTTAGGCCGAGTGCCACAATAAAAATAATCATGATATGAAAAATTTTCCATTCGGGTGAACATTATCCTAAGGTATCTCCCAAACTTCTCTGAGTTAGAGGATATGTGAAGGAAGGTAGCAAGGGTATGAGCTTTAATATACCATGGAGTTCATTTGGGAATTAGGTTATGGAGATATAAGGTGGTGAAATTAATCGATTAAGGGTCATTTATTAGTTTTAAGAATGCAATGCTAGTTATGTCATTTACTTTATGTTATTTCAAAAAAAAAGGGAATGAAAAAGAAAAAAGAAAAATAAAAATCAAGAAAAAAAAGGAAAGAAAAAAGAAAAAGAATAAAAAAAAAACTCAAGGGATCAATGTCAATATAGGTAGAAAAAGGGAAATATTCAAAGTCACTTGGGATGGCCAAAGCATTTTCTAATATCTTAGAAAGGAAGGAAATATCTTAAATTGCCCTCTTTTGTTGGTGAGATGTGTGCTTGTTTTAATGATTTAATTCCTAATTGAGAGTAGTGAAGGTATGAATTCCTTTTGCTTGCATAAGATAGATGGTTCTTATGAATAGGTGACTCCTTGTTCACATTTTAAAGTGAGTCTATTCAATTTAAGGGTAAAGAGAGAGTGTGTTGTAAGACTGAGCCACCTCATTCCCCTGAAATTTTTCTAGCAACAAATTATTCAAATGATCCTTTGGTTGATTCTGTTTCCCTTCTCTCTCTCTTTTTTATTTCTTTGAACTTTGTGAGTGTATCTACTAAAAATCCTTTGAAGACACAACTCTGCCACTAGGGTAACCTAAGGGTTTAAAGGCTTACTGCACTTGCTAAGTGTAGTCATGTTCCCTACGAAAGTGGCCTAGCATAGTTTTAGTTAATTTTATTTAGTAGTATTTATTACTTTCATAGTTTTTATAATCTTACTTTAGTATTTTGCTAAGGGACTAGTAAAACTTAAGTATGGGAGACTTGTTCAAACTCTAAAGTGTGCATTTTATGGATATTAATTCATGCATTTTAATGAGTTTTAGTTACATTTTGCATTCAGTAATGATGATTATAAAGTTAACTATACTTTTGAGTATTATGCACGTTTATTCACTTTAATGATGTTTGAATTAAGTTTTAAGTCGTGAATTATATTTGTGGTGATTACCTACTGAAAAAGGAATGTATTATTGATAATTGACTCTTTAGGGTGTTGGTAAAATGATTAATTCACAGAAAAAAATCACGATTTATATCTAAGTGTAGAGTCTGCAAGTTGACCCATTAAACCACGAACTTCATTGATGTAATAGTGATTACAATTATAATGATGAATTATTTCTCCTGTAATGTGATGTGCTTCACGAAAGGTATTCCTTAATGAGTATTTGTAGGGAAATTCGATGAGTAATTGCAGGAAAATTTGTATAAGAGTAGAACTGAGAAATTCAATTTAGCTAAAGCTCAACCAGGGAGAACGTGGACGAACAGGGTAAAGAAGTGGGCTTGCATGGAACAATCTCACACATCCAGATGTGCACCACGTCCTTGCTAACTGCTAGCTCGTAAACTGCCACCCCCTCAACCAATAAAATAGTCTCGTAGCCATGAAACTAGCCCCCCCCCTTCTTCCTCGGAGCACCATTCACAGGGCATTCTCCATCTTCTCCATCTACCATCTTCACCCATTCACTTCTTCCAAGGGGAGATTAACGACCTCCTCTTCTCCAATCAATTCCTTGGTGTGTTTACTGTTCTTTTCTCAACCTAAGCGTATCCTTAAAGGAGAGGCTCTCGACATTGGTTGCTTCCTCCTCTGTTCCTTGGTGTAATTGTTGAGTGACACCCAAAATCTCATTTCATGGTCGAAAGGAAGGCTTGCCAGATTGACGACCTGGTGGACCGGAAGTAAAGACAAAGATAAGTTCTTAGCCTTAGCAAGTTTCGAAGGAAGAAATTATAGTGGAGCATTAGGTGTTCTTTCCTTTTCCTTTTTCCTTTATTTTTACCTTTCCTTTATATTTACACTCAATTTTATAAACACCTATCTCATCAACTCTATTACAATATTTAGAGAATGATTTCATGTTTGATATAATGTTGAATGTTGCATTTCATTTTTACATGTTTTTTGTAATGTGTTGTGTTTCATGCTTTATGTTGTTTGTTGTGTTTTAAGATAATTAAAAAGACCAAAAATATAAGCAAACAACTTTTAGAAGTTTCAGCTAATTTGAATTGTATTGTTTAAACATCTGAAACTCACTTTTATCGCACGTCCCACGAGTAAGTTCGAGGGTAGAGACGTTTACCCATGAGCTATCTTGCGGGTTTAGTACTTTTTCTGCATTAAAAGATAAATTACATGCAAATTGAAGTGTAGAATGTTAAGACTTAAGAAGAATTAAATATTTGGAAGTAAAACTCACTTGATAGAGTCTTTCAGTACAAAATTTGAATCATTTACTAAAAGACTAATTTTAAAAATCAAAATATTCTAAGTGTTGAAGAAAGTAAAGTTAATTAAAAAATTCTCTGAAAGGTGCAAATATAATAAGTGTCTAAAGAGTATCTTAGCGATTAATTGGAACAAAGCAACTATGACATTGCTTAAAAGAAATATAATTACTTGTTCCATTAGTTGAATACACCAATTTAGCTAAACACTAATCAAAACTGATCCCTATGGACAAACTTGTACGTGCACACTAATTACATCTGAATCCGTGTACTTGCGTTGAAATTAAAATATTTTGCACACACATTATTCTCTTTATAAGAATTTAATCACAAGTGGTGTGTAGGTGAGACAATGTCAGAAGAGATGTGGAGTGAGAAGCAGGTTAGTCTCTCTCATCTACGTATTTTCAGGTGTTTATCCTATCAACATGTCAGGGAAGACAAGAGGGATAAACTAGACCCAAAATCGAAGAAGTGCTATTTCGTTGGGTACACACAGGAGTATCTTAGCTACCGACTCTGGAACGACAAAGCCAAGAAGGTGGTCCGTGCGAGAGACGTTGTCTTTGAAGAGAAGCATTTATATAAGCACAGAAATGAAGTGATAGCCGGGTGGCAACTGGTTAGTGCCAACTGGCAACTGATTGAAGAATGCCGGTTAAAGAATGTCAGCAACCGGTAGTCCAAAGCCAGCCACAGGATGAAGCAAGTGGGGGCCCCTCACAGGTCCCAGACTAGTAGGAGAGGGAGCCGATAGAAGACAACCAGACTTCTAGAGAACAAAACGAGCAGATCCAAGAGACTGGTGATGGGTCTGCCGAAGGATTGAGTGCAGAGTCAACCAAGTGGCTATCGGGTCGTGTAACCCGACGACCGGCTGAAGAGGAGTGGCAGCCAAAGTAATAGAGTTGGATGATGACACCTGAACCCAAAAGATCGACAAGGGTTTCCAGGGCTCCAGATAGGTACTCACCGTCTTCCAACTTCGTGCTATTGATAAATGACGGTGAGCCGGAGAGTTACCTTGAGGCGATTGAAGCAGAGGATGCAGACTAGTGGGAGTCAGCCATGAGGGAGGAGATGAGATCCCTAGAAAGAAACAAAACATGGCAATTGACTTGATTACCCAAAGGGAAGAAGGCTCTTGGCAGCAAGTGGGTGTTCAGATTGAAAGAACAGTCAAATGGCAGTAAGAAATACAAGGCCAAACTCATTGTCAATGGTTTCCAATAGGTTTAGGACATTGACTACACAGAGGTGTTTTCACTAGTAGTTAAGAGGACCACGGTGAGAACTGTATGTAACCATATCTCCAAATTTGACATATAAGTGGTAACCATATCTCCAAATTTCATGTATGTATTACAAGCCCTTCTATTAGCCTAAAAAACACACCTTTTTGTATAATCCTCATCTAATTCAAACTGAAAGAAAAAGTTAGGATCTTGGTGTAATGTGGGAATTATTAAAGAATGAAGAAAATTCACTTTGTAAATTTAATGGAGTCGCCACTCAATTTATTTAGGGGGAAAACTAAGAAAGCCCTAACAATTCTAGGCAAGCACTTTAAGTATAAGTTAAGAAGGTGTTAGGCACCCAATTTGCTTAGTCAAAAGATTATCCTCAATTTATTTATATTGGCCCATTCAAATTATGCAATTTAAATATTATTGATTACATCATGGAGATGACATGTAAAAAAAAAGGAATGAAGGGAAAATGAACTAAGAACATATAAGAATGTTCAAACTGAGTTTACATTGACACTAAAAGTGAGATTACAACTAGAAGGGAAGGAGACTTACAAGATTCAACAGAACAAAGGGAAAACATGTTCAATTACAAATTTGCAACACAAGAACGAGTAAAACCAAATGTATACACCATAAATCATCAAAGATATCTTCAAATCTTTTGCATTCTTCTTATTTTCAACACATTCGGCCCTCATCTTGAAGTTCTTGAATTTACACCAAGTAATCAAGCTAAAAACGTAAGAAACATGCATGTAAAGTCAACTTGGACATTCTTGTATGCAAGCATTGGCTGTAACTAAAAATGGTCTTCCTAAAATAATTATAACTTGATCTTGATTTATATTTGAAGCATTTGTTTCCATTACAATAAAGTCAACAAGGTAGACAAATTCCACAACCCTTACTAAAATATCTTCCAATTTTCCTAAAAGTATTCGTATGGATTTATCTACTAGCTAAATAACTGTTCTAGTAGGTTTGATATTATCCAATTTTAACTTCTCATAAACAGAATTAGGCATGACATTAATTCTAGCTCCTAAGTCTATTAACACTATATTAAAATAACAATCTCCTATATAGCAGGAAATAACTGGAGTTCCTGGATCATTTAATTTTTCAGGTACATGATTAATTAACAGGGAGCTTACCTCTTTAGCTAAAAATGTCTTTTTTAATATTTTCTTCCCTCTATTCTTGATACAAAGAGTTTTAAGATATTTGGCATAAGAAAAAACCTATCTAATAATTTCCAATAATGGTATATTGACTTTAACTTGCTCAAATATTTTACTGATTTGTTCGAATTCTTGATCCTTAACACTTCTCATTCTATGTGGAAATGGAAAACGATTTTCATTTGTTAACTTATCTCCATTTTTAATATCTTACCTTAATAACTTTGTTTTTGATTTCTTTACTATTTTCAATTTCTATATTATTTTCAATTTCTGTATTGTCCTCTAATTCAGCATCGAATTTGTTTTTTGGACTAGATTTCACATTAGATTCCACTTTCTTTGTGAAATTGTCATTAATTTGTTTTTCTTTATCATCCTTTTTAGGAACTTCATAAGTTACACTAGATCTTAACATAATACTTACATCCTTTGATTCTTCTTTTGACACATTATCTAGTTCAAATAGATTAGAATTAGATGAATTTTCTAAAAACAAATCTATTGATCTTTGAATTTCATCCAATTTTTCCATATGATTAAATGCAGTTGAATTATTATACTAATTCTCTTCCATTACCTCAAATGGTTGTATACTCTCATCTGTAAATAACATATCTCCTAATGAGTTCATGTACCCTCTCTTTCATCCGGCTATCACCCGGAAGCCCATGGGTTTCCGCTGGCCCCGCCGGCAGATGGACCGAGGTATAGAGAATTGAAAGGTGTTTGTGTGAGCGCATCACCACGTGCGGTTGATGGCTCGTTCAATGGAGTCGCCACCTTATTTTTGGGTAGAAAATAAGGAAAACTGGATGGGAAAGTGTCCTTCCACCATCGAAATGATAAAACCACGGGAATCACGTAAAATCGTGTAACATGAGAGAACTAGATACGGGGCTCAGGGTACTGTTGGGGAAGGTGTTAGGCAACCCCAGACAGCCTGGGCATTCCCGACATCTCTCTGGCTCTAAAACGGAAAACATGATAGTCAATCCGGCCACGTACGGCCTCACCCTGGAAAATTTTCCAAGGCGTTTAAAGGGATAACCATATCCCTTCCAATGAAAATAAACGAGAATCAAGTAAACAAATGCGAATTGAACAAAACTGGGATCCATATTGGATCTGGTGGTGAATAGGGGAGAAAAAGATGGGCTTTCGGGGAGCCGACCGTCGGCTACTTGCACCGGTTGACCGGCGGCTGGTCGGCTGCTTTCCCAACCCATTTGCGCAGCCATGGGGGTTTTGGGGAAAAGAGGGCCGGTTCCTTGAACCGGCCAGCCGGTTGTTTCCCCTTTTCATGCGCAGCCATGGGGGTTTTGGGGAAACGGGGGCCGGTTCCTTGAAGCGGCCAGTCGGCGGCTTGTCGGCTGTTTCCCCCTCCAAGCCCAGCCATGGGGATTTTGGGGAAACGGGTGCCGGTTCCTTGAACCGGCAAGCCAGCGCCGACTGTTTCCTCCCTTCCATGCGCACCCATGGGGGTTTTGGGGAAACGGGGGGCCGGTTCCTCGAACCGGCTAGCCGGCAGCTTGCTGGTTGTTTCCCCCGTCCATGCGCACCCATGGGGATTTTGGGGAAACGGGGGCCGGTTCCTTGAACCAGCCAGCCGGCGACTTGCCGGCTGTTTCGCCCCTCCATGCGCACCCATGGGGATTTTGGGGAAATGGGGGCCGGTTCCTTGAACCGGCCAGCCAGCGACTCGCTGGCTGTTTCCCCCTTCCATGCGCACCCATTGGGATTTTGGGGAAACGGGGGCCGGTTCCTTGAACCGGCCAGCCGGCGGCTTGCCGGCTGTTTCCCCCCTCCATGCGCACCCATGGGGATTTTGGGGAAACGGGGGCCGGTTCCTTGAACCGGCCAGCCGGCGGCTTACCGACTGTTTCCCCACCCCTTTTCCTCTTGACGTCCATAAAAGCATGAGATTTAACGGAGGGCTTATATTTTCCGTGGAAACGAAAACCGTCGGGTTGTACGTTTCGTACACTCGAACGGACACCGCCGGTGTCCTTACCGGTGGCGTCATCCCGGGAATCTTTCTGGGGTATCGAGAGGGTAGGCTTACGCCTCCCGGAAAAGAAACGGACACCTTGGGTCGTACGTGTTCACCTGAACGGCCACCGCCGACATCATTGCTGGTGGCGTCATCCCGGAAAATTTTTCGGGGCATCGGGAGAGTAGACTTACGTCTCCCGGAAAAATGTATGGGCACCGTTGGGTTGTACGTGTTCGTACACCCGAACGGTCACCGCCGGCATCCTCACCGGTGGCGTCATCCCGGAAACTTTTCTGGGACATCGGGAGAGTAGACTTACATCTCCCGGAAAAACGTACCAAGACCATCGGGTTGTACGTGTTCGTACACCCGAACGGCCGCCGCCAACATCCTTGCCGGTGGTGTCGTCTCGAAAATCTTTCCGGGACCCCGAGAAGGACTTGTGGAGGTCGGATGAAAATTCGTAAAGCCTGCTGGGAAACTTAGAGTTTCCGCGTAAAAAGACCCGATAGAAGGGTCACGAGTGAACTGAGCTCGACCAGGCCGGGTGGATTCACCCGGCCAGGAGGGCGGCCACCGGCACCTTCGGACGTGTTTCCGAAGGAATGATACCCGGGTCCGTCCTCCGATCGTTCCCTTGCACAGGGAAGGCGTTATGCGGTCGGGGCTCGACGAAGCATCGTAAAAACATACATAAAACGGCGAGCGTGGAAGGACTTACCTGTAGGCGGGTCGTCGACGGGGATCAGAAGTCCTCGCTCCGGCACGGCGAAAAGGCGTCGGGGCCCCGAGCTGCTCTCCTCCTTCAGAACCGATGGACGATTGCTTCTCCGGAGGGTGTCAGCCTTCTTCCCAGAAAATCCCGCCTTTCGGAAATCCTTCCTCTTCAAATTCTAGCCCCCCTCTCGATGTGCGGTGGCCTCTCCTTTTATAAGGGGTCGCCTTCCTTCTTTGGGGGCACCCGAAGATGGAAGGGAGCGTGATTCAGGTTTGATTACGCGGTCCGCGTAATTGACGGATTTGCGAGATTTTTGGGGTCCGGGTGCCGCTTCCTTGAGGTGGCTTACCGGCGACAAGCCGGCTCCATCCCCCCAACTTTTTACCAAATGTGGGTTGTTGGGGTCCGGGTGCTGCTTCCTTGAAGTGGCTTGCTGGCGGCAAGCCAGCTCCATCCCCCCAACTTTTTACCAAATGTGGATTTTTGGGGTCCGGGTGCCACTTCCTTGAAGCGACTTGCCGGCGGCAAGCCGGCTCCATCCCCCCCAACTTTTTACCAAATGTGGGTTTTTAGGGGTCCGGGTGCCACTTCCTTGAAGCGGCTTGCCGGCGGCAAGCTGGCTCCATCCCCCCTTTAAGCATGGGGTCAACAGAATGCCCCTCCCTAGGCGAGGTTGTATGACTTTTGAGGAAGGAAACCGACATCCTAGGGTTGAATGAGCCTCCATGCGTAGTCGGTAGGTCATGCGAGATTTCATGCTTTCGTGAATTATCCATTGTAGGTTGGACAATGGAATCAGGCTTACACCATCGGTCACTTGACCAGGGGATGCCATATCGCTAGCTGGTTGGTTGCACGGCAGCCACCTTGTGGGTGCCGGTGACCGAGTAACGAGGTGGAAAGTGTTCGCGCACCATGCCCAGAGGCTGTGCCGTATCTCCTCACGTCTTAGATCTTGAACGGCTGATTTCGCGGCAACCACCTTGTGGGAGCCGGCCACTGGGATGTGATGTGAAGGCTTCACGTGTTTCTTTTCTAAAAGTTGTCGTGAATAGTCACATCACACTTTTTGTGACATTACGTTCTGTCCTGTTGGTTTCGTGGTTGCCGCCTCAGGTAGGCAGCAACCGGCTGAGGATGTGATACGTTGCTTTTTCAAAAGCTGCCACTGTCACAGTGGTCATGTCGTACCTTTGCGATTTTACCTTCGAGCTGGCTATTCACGCGATTGCCGCTTAGTAGGAGGCGGTAACCGGCTGGTGACATGATTGAAAAAGCTGCGACGGACCCAGTGAATGGTCACATCGTACCTTTGTGATTTTACCTTCGAGCCGGCTGTTCACATGGTTGCCACCTAGCAGGAGGCAGCAACCAGACGGAGGCCTCGCGTGCTTCTATACTTTTCTCAATTTTCGTTTGTCTTTTTCGGTTTTCGTGCAACTTTCTCGATTACCGTGCCTTAACCGTACCCTTTAAAAGTTGTCAGGAATCATTTCAGCTTTCTTGATTTTTGTGCAACCGGTTTTTGAACCGGTTGCCGCTTCCAACCACGCGGAATCTGGGTAACTCATTTTCCTATAAATAGAGGGGAGGTCGTTAGAGATTTTCTCATCCCTCCCTCTCGTTTTCACTCCTCCCTTGAGTTCTCGTTTGGATTTTCTTCCATCTTTCCTTAATTTCTTCCCTTGAGCTTTAATCAACATGCCTCGCACCAAAAATGTTACGGGGCACGTCTGCCAATCTACTTCTGGGTCTACGCAACGATTGTTCGATCTTCTGCCGGTGACTTTGAGGAACATGCCGGCGGAGGAGCTCAACTGTCCTAACCGGGCCGAGTCGGCTCGCTTGGCTGTTTTCTTTGAATTAACTGGCAATGGCTGCGATGCTACTTCGGCCGAGGCCATGTCTCACTGGTGGTTGGGAGAACGGTGACGGAGCTCTGCTGCTTCTAGCTCACGTGTGCCAATGGAAGGCGAGGCTTCTGCAGAGACTCCCCTTCAAAGCTCGCGGCGTCGGATGTGTCGCAAGGCCACCGTGGACTGGCAACAGCATCTCGCTGGAACTCCATCAGGGCCATTCGAGATTCCTGATGACGTGGCGTCGGAGGCGGGATCGGTCCGGCTGGCACTCCCTTGGTATCGAACTCCGACAGGTTCTGAGGAGGCGACGGCTGACGGCGTGGCTCCCCCAGAAACCGATCAGGATTTGGCGTCCCCCGTCGATGGCCGCTTGGCCGTCAAGACAGTGTTACATGGGAGGCCGGCCAAGTTCGACCGATTGCCGGAGGTGGAGCAGCTGTTTGCCAAGCAAGGCTTGCTTCCTTTCGTCCGGGACTTCCGCCAGGTCAAGACCATCCCCGGCTTGGTGGCCGAGATGTACTCCAACCTATCGGAGGTGGAGTCGCGACTTTATCTGAGCCTTCAGTCAGGACCGATAGAATTCTCTGACGCGCTTCTGTTCGAGGTGTTGGGACTCCGCTTCACCGGTATGGACATTTTCTCCCCCATGTCGAACATTCCTTGGAGCATCAGCGACATCAATGCGGCAGTTGCCACGGATGCCGATTTTGACCAACGGATCGTTTAGGCACAGGACCTGAACCTGGTCGCCCACCTCGTCTCCTTTGTCCTCAACAACACAATCCTCCCGAAAGGGGGGCATTGGGACGAAGTTAGCGTGGCGACTTACCTTGCGACTTTCGCGGTGGTAACGGGTTGCCAGGTGAACTGGGCGGCGGTGATTCGACGCCAGATCCGACGGCCTCCCAGTCAGTTCCTCTTTGGGGAGGCGATGGTGGAGCTGGCCCACTTCCTCCGTATCTCAACTAGAGGCCGGCAGAGGGTTCCGCTCCAGACCCGGCCCATTACGTTAGTCGACTTGGGTCGGTACGAGAGGCTTGCCTCTAAGCAGTCTAGCTCATCATCTGGCGGGCGGTCAACCGGGCACCGTCCTCCTGCTCCTGCTTTTGCTTCACGGTCTACCGGTGGAACTTCTCTGAACCCGGATTATGCCGAGGATTTGCGCGCATCGCTGGACCGTCTCTATGCTCGAGACAAAGTGATTATCTGACGGTTGAGTCGAGAAGATCGGTTGAGAAGATCGGTCGACCGGATAGAGCGGCGGGAGCGGGCTCGTGACCTACGGAGGCGGGAGCACCAGAGAACCGACCCTCGGAGATTTGAGCCCCGGAGGTTTGAACCCTTAGAGTCTTCTGAGGAGGAGTAGTCTGTTTGTACCCCGCCCTTTTTAAATGATGAATAATATCTTAACTTTAATGGAAACTTCTCCATAACTATCTTCTCGAGTGTTCTTGTGAGTTTGTGGGCGAGATTCGGATTAACGACTCTAAGACCACGTTCGTGGCATGTTGGGAATTTTGGGGGAGCCGGTAGTTGGGTTATCTTATCAGCTTGCTAGACCGGCGGCTGGTCGGCTGCCTTCCAAACCTATTTGCGCAGCCATGGGGTTTTGGGGAGACAGGGGTCGATTCCTTGAACCGGCCAACCGGCGGCTTGCCGGCTGTTTCCCCTTTCCATGCGCACCCATGGGGGGTTTTGGGGAAACGGGGGCCGGTTCTTTGAACCGGCCAGCCGGTGGCTTGCCGGCTATTTCCTACTTCCATGTGTAGCCATGGGGGTTTTGGGGAAACGGGGGCCGGTTCCTTGAACCGGCCAGTCGGCGGCTTGCCAGCTGTTTCCCCCTTCCATGCGCACCCATGGGGGTGTTTTGGGGAAACGGGGGCGGTTCCTTGAACCGGCCAGCCGGCGGCTTGCCGGCTATTTTGCCCCCTCCATGCGTAGCCGTGGGGGTTTTGGGGAAATGGGGGCCGGTTCCTTGAACCGGCTAGCCGGCAGCTTGCCGGTTGTTTCCCCCTTCCATGCGCACCCGTGGGGGGTTTTGGGGAAACGGGGGCCGGTTCCTTGAACCGGCCAGCCGGTGACTTGCCGGCTGTTTCCCCCTTCCATGTGCAGCCATGGGGGTTTTGGGGAAACGGGGACCGGTTCCTTGAACCGGCCAGCCGGCAGCTTGCCTGCTGTTTCCCCCTTCCATGCGCACCCATGGTGGGTTTTGGGGAAACGGGGGCCGGTTCCTTGAACCGGCTAGCCGACGACTTGCCGGCTGTTTCCCCCCTCCATGCGCAGCCATGTGGGTTTTGGGGAAACGGGAGCCGGTTCCTTGAACCGGTCAGCCGACAACTTGCCGACTGTTTCCCCCTTCCATGCGCACCCATGGGGGGTTTAGGGGAAACAGGGGCCGATTCCTTGAACCGGCCAGCCGGATGCTTGCCGGCTGTTTTCCCCCCTCCATGCGCACCCATGCGGATTTTGGGGGTGCCGGCAATCGGGTTTCCTTACCGGTTTGCCGGTGGCGGGCCGGTTGTACACCCGACCCATACGTCTAAGTACGGTTTTCGGGGAACCGGCAACCGGGTTTCCTTACTAGTTTGCTGGTGGCAGGTCGGTTAAATGCCCGACCCATACGTCTAAGTATGGTTTTCAAGGTGTCGGCAACCGGGTTTCCTTACCGGTTTGCCGGTAGCAGGCCGGTTACACACCCGACCCATACGTCTAAGTATGGTTTTCGGGGTGCCGGCAACCGAGTTTCCTTACCGGTTTGCCGGTGGCGGGCCGGTTACACACCCGACCCATACATCTAAGTATGGTTTTCGGGGTGCCGACAACCGGGTTTCCTTACCGGTTTGCCGGTGGCGGCCGGTTACACACCTGACCCATATGTCTAAGTATGGTTTTCGGGGTGCCGGCAACCGGGTTTCCTTACCGGTTTGCCGGGGGCGGGCCGGTTACACACCCGACCCATACGTCTAAGTATGGTTTTCGGGGTGCCGACAACCGGGTTTCCTTACCGGTTTGCCGGTGGCGGGCCAGTTACACACTCGACCCATACGTCTAAGTATGGTTTTTGAGGTATGTTGAGGGGTCGATCGTACCTGGGTACTGGTGGCGGTGGCCGGTCGTTTTACTTGGCAACCGGCTGATTTTTCTGTGCGTCGTCTCGTCTTGAGCAGGTTGTGGTCTGGGTGTCCAACGGTTTGAGTTGGCATGCATGGGCGAACTTTCCTCACCTTTGCCTGGGACAGTTGACGTTCTGACTTGGGTTGTGTTGAGGAATCGAACGTCCTCGGGTAATGGTGATGGTGGCCGGCTGATCTTACCTGGCAACCGGTTATTTTGCCTACACGCTTGATTATACATTAGTTCCAAAGGTGGGGAAGGAGTGTTGTCCCTTCCCCTCATACATGAATATCTGTGCCGTGTTGTGTAGAAAGGTCGGGACATTTTCTGGTGACTCCTTTTCTGGCATTTTGTTTCGTTGCTTCTGTATAGGGGTTTTCAAGCGGGTGCCCGTGACGGAGTTTGCGCAAGGTAGCTGTTC
>JAMKPZ010000516.1:0-119356 GCA_024699675.1 Amphibolis antarctica | reverse complement strand
TCAGAAATAACTTCCTTGAAGTTCTATCACGCTAAATCTTCATACCAAGTATCTTCCCAACAGGACCTAGATCTTTCATCTCAAACTCAGATTTCAATGTGTCCTTCAACTCCTGTATCAATTCAATATTCTTTGCAGCAATTAATATGTCATCAACATATAGTAACAAATAGACATGTGTTATCAAACAAGGGCTTCACATAAACACATGAATCAAAATTGCTGCGATGGAAACCAACTGAAGTAAGTAATAATGATTTTCTATATATTACATGCATGATTCATAATGAGATTCAAATTGTGATTGATATTGTATCTTTCTACATGATTTACAGGCAAAATATGATTTACCACCACACCCTGCATTTCATCAATAGGTCATGAAAACAATCGGGCAGGATTGAAAGACTTGGAAGTATCATTTGCATAAATAATAGTTACAAAGTGAAGGAAGTAACAATCTTTCAAATGATTATATCGTGCTTGCACAATGGCATAAATTGATAGAGTATTTGGGTACACTCGCATTTCAGGTAATTTATGTAAAGATTTGTAGAATTTAATTTAATTACACATATTCATTATTTAATTTAGTTACATTTTACGTAACAATTGCATTAAATATAGGGAAAGAGAAAAAAGAATATTGAAAATCAATCAAAATGATTTTCGCACATTGTATGGAAAAGGTAACGGATTTTATCAGATGACGTTATAGATTTTTAAAAGTAAAAAGTAACATTATTTTGAAAATAGGTAACCAACTAAGTCTATTACCTTTTCTTTGTTTTTCTGTAGTATAGGGTAGAAATTTTTGAGTAGGGTTTTTCCTTTCCTTCTCCTTGATTTTGTTTATGTATTTTATTATTTTTATTTGATTTTTGTTATACATGTGTTAAACATAAAAATTAAATGAAAAATTAAAAGAAAGTTCTCACTAATTAGTCTACACTATTTTTATGATTTAAAACATAGCGTATAAATTTAATTAACAAAGATACTGTAGGCTAAAAATCAATTCAGTATTCAAGCTTTACATGCATGCCCAAGAATGCACGTACGTACGTGTGAGTGCGCGCATATATGTAATTCAGAAGAATTGAACGTGCTTGTACAGACAAGTGCAAATTGCCGAAAGACGTAAAGTCACATATTCCCGTAAAAAGTCCACGCTTGGTGTCGACTGACAAAGAAGCCTCATTTATGAAATAATAAAATAAAATGGCCGAAAAAAAAGGATGATCACGTGTTGCAAAAGGGCTGGGCCATTCTGTGGACGGAAGGGCCCAACAAATCTGCGCCCAGACGAAGAAGACGCGCGTGGAGGAAGAGAAGGGAGGCGGACGCAAAGCAACACGACAACATGGTGGGAGGACGCATCGTGTGGCTCGCGCTGCTGGAGTACCCACCACCACTGCGGCTGCCGCGGCCGCTGCCGTAGATCATTCCAAAGTAGCCACCGCCACCGCCACCGCCACCGCCGTGAGAGCTCCCTCCCAAGCTTGTGGTGCCGCCCCCGCCCCTTCCGGCAACCCTATATATCAATGGTGGTACAGATCAAGACAGATGCAAGTGATGAAGGTTTTTACATTCGTTACTGTAAGTCTATTTTCTTGTAACAAAAAGCACACGCACGTACGACAGAATCAAAATGTACAGTCCGCCTCAGCCACATGCACATTGAAATACGTAATCTTGCATCGTGTAAAAATTAATACAGTAGATCTTTTAAACTATATTATAAAAAGACCTTTCTATTGATTATCTAAGAACTTTTAAAAAAAATATTTTCATGCGATATCAAAACAGATTCGTGACAACGATGCAAATATAATTAAAGAGAGGGAGTGGCGGTGGACGGGCCGGACCACACACAGCAGGAATATAAATATATATGGTTTGGAATGGATTCGGTGGGTACGTGTGCGTTGCCGTAGACTAATTAAAGCGGTACAGAATGGGTCCATGCGTGCATGTTCTCCGCTGTTCTGATGGAGACGCCGCTCCCACCAGCTTCATGTTAGGAGTACCGACGATCAGCCCGTCCATCACCATCTTCGTCAATGATTGAGGCTTCGCCGATGAACCATGTTGTATTTTAGATTGACTCGGAAGCTTTTTAGATTATAATGTGATAAATTAGTATTCTTATATGATACTTATTAGTTCTTCCTTGTATTTTGGTGAGATAAATTTTTATATGATATCGAGGCCAATTCGTAACTTCATAGAAAACTCACAAGTAGAAAAGCATATTGGATTAATATATGGTCTTACGTTAAAAATAATGTAGTGAACTAATTAAAATTCTTATAACACCAGTGAAGTCTTCTCCACTTGCTAGCTAATTGATTAAGTACTAAGGATATATGCTTGAAAACATGCTTTGAGGAAAAAAAGAAACATTTTCAGAAATACAATTCTAAATGCAAAATTAGTGCACATTAATTGCATGTAAGTCAATATACAGGATAAAAGAAAAGGATGCATGATTATTAAGCATCCCAATATTCATGTATAAATGTAATACCAATCAACATTTTTTCTGATTTTCGTGAGTTTAATTAACTAACTTAGTATTTAATAAGTTATTGAATATAAGCAAAGCTGGATTAATTTACTGTTGTACATTTGGATTTAATTATTGATTAGTTCAAATTTTCAACATATATCTTACATGAGGAATCTCCACGGTCGTAATTAAATTAAATATGGTTTATCTCATGTATATGGGGGTGCATGTTTTCTGACATGATCGAGATTATATATCATCAATTAATGTTCCTGATTATTTCTTTAATTTGAATTGGTTGTATTATATATATCATGTGGGTGCGCATATTTTCAGAAGTATATCTAATAAATTAATTAGATATACTTCCTTGTTTTAAGCTATAAAATATATATAACTGACCAAATAGCAATTTCATAGCTAAACATATAAAATAATTAAATCCACATAAATATATTTAAAAAAATCTAATTTTAAGATAAAAATTTAATAGTGAAAATTCAAATAAGTATAATCCATCCATAAAAATGACAAATAAGGATTAAATATTTAAAAAATCAAGATATCTAGCTAAAAGTTCACTTCAAAAAAAAGTTATAAATTCTATATAAAAAAAAGCAGGAATATTTATTTAAAATATTTATAGATAACATCTAAAAGAAGCAAAAATTTTCTAAATTATTTTCTAAAGTTAGCTTGTAACCACCCCCTCCCCCCATAATTAAATTTCATCTTCTTTGACTCCAATGACAAGTAAATATTAAAATTTTTAAATTGAATACATGACCAACCCTCCACTTGTCCCGCCTGTATACATGAAAGCAACTCCATACCTTCCAACCCTTTTATTGCTATTATTATTTTGTAATGTAATTAACCACCGAGTAGTCCCCTAGGGTTCTTGTTTGTATTGATGATTGATTGATGGTGTTCGATCGTTGAGAATTCAAATGAAATCATTTGAATAAGGATTGAATTTAAACTAATATAATACGGAAAACACTTGTTTATTATCACTTCATTTTAAGATAAAATTTTAATATAATATTAAATTAGATTCACATATATTTGCTCGTAGAAGAGTTTTAAAATAGCTAGTCTCTTATTAGTTAAAATAAAGATTGGATCTAATTAGACTCTTTCATTTATTACTTGTTGATTTTGAAATGAAATTTCAACATTAATTAATTAATTAAGATTACTTTAATTTTTTTTTAAAAATAAAAATCTGTTGTTCGCATGTTTTATTTTGTCAATTTAAGAAAAATCACACTTACTGGCCTTTCTTTATTTTACAAGTATTTCATCAGAAAAAAGTAACAACGTTAGTTCTTAATAAATTCACGAGGACACTCTATATTTTACTTTACTAAAATTAATTAATTATAAATAAAAAAGTTTTTTTATATATTAAATTCTGTTTATTCATTGTATTGATCAATATGAGACTAATTATAATACTCTCCCTTGTGACTTATTTTTAAATTTTTTGATACCTACAAGTGTTGTTCACGGGTAAATGTGTGTGAATTGATTATGATATTATGTTAAAATTTCATCACAAAATTAATTAATTAGTGAGAATTAAATATTCATAAGTGATATAAAAATCTTAATTTTACTCATCATTTCTAATGTAAAATTATTTTTCTCAATACGTTAGCCCCTTATTTGAATACTTTGAGTAACATTTTACGTATAACTTATATGGATTGTTTTTAATATTATATAGATTTTACATTACTAAAATTAATTGATCAATTATAAATATATTTTTTTATATATTAAATTTAATTTATTCTCTATATTTATTAATATACGAGACTAATATTGTAACAGACACTTGTTAATTATTTCTGTAACGATGATATTTTTATTTGTATCCCGTTCTAAATCGATCCAAGAACGAGGGAAGTGGTAATAATTTCAGACCAATAGAGTTTGAAAAAACAAGCAACTAAATAAGTAAATAAATAGATGCATGTGAGAAGACGATCGAACAGTGCGTACCTTGAGGAAGAACCAAGCACACCGGCGTTCACGGTGAGCTGATCGATCATGGCGGCGGACTCGGGCCGGACGCTGCGCGCCCTGGCGTACTTGGTCTCGACGACCGCCCCTGACGGCACGAAGAAAGCTCCGTTCAGCATGAGGTCACCTTCGGTCCTCCAGTTCCAGGAGGCCCACACCTCCTCGTCCGTGCCCACCCTCTTGGTCACCTGCTTGGCGTACTTGTCGCCGGGCGCCGTGTACCGGTTGCCCTGGCTGTTGACGGTCGGGCCGGCGCTGCCGCCGATGACGTACATCTCCCAGCGGGTGAAGTCGTTGTTGACGACGTGCACGTAGCCGTGCCTCACCCTCGGCATCCGCTGCACCAACGCCTCGCCGAAGTGGTTGAATGCGATCGTCACCTGCGACAATTAACGTCAAGGTTGGCCTTGATGGAATAATCTCACTGATACAGTAAACCTTTAAAAATGTATTTCTACACGGTTAATTGCTTGCCTGCATGCCGGAGTCGGGCAAGTAGTCGTCGTTGTGGCCGAGCAGCATGACCTCGTCGTGGTGGGAGAAGTGGTTGTTGGAAATGGTGATGGCGGTGGAGCCCATGATGGCGTCGATGAGGCCGTCGGTGCAGTGAGATAGAGAGCAGTGATCTATCCACAGCTTCCTCGAGCTGAAGATGGAGATGCCGTCGCCGTCCGACCTTCCCCGGTGGCCGACGTGGGTCGGCGTCGACCTGACGTTCGCGTTGCCGCCCGGCACGCAGTGGTGGATGTGCACGTTGTGGATTATGACGTTGGAGACGTACTGCAGGGTGATGCAACCCACGCCGGTGATGTACACGTCGGCGCCGCGGCCGTCGATGGTCTTGAAGCTGTTCACGATCAGCTCCTCCTTCAGCCGAATGATGGTGGACGTGGAGAAGATGATCCACAGAGGCTCCTCCTGGATCACGCCGTACCGGAGAGTGCCCGGACTTGGATTCGCCGGGTCGGAGTCCGAGTTGTCGCTCACAACGTAGATCCGCCCGCCCTTGCCGCCGAGAGCATCCCGACCGAACCCAATACCGCAGTCCGCCAGTCGCTGTCTGTTGTTTGCCCAATTCGCCTCACAACGCCAGCAGTCGTCTATAGGATTCCCGGTGAGACACCACGTCGACGACGACAATGCCCGCCTTCTCGAACCCTCCACCTTGCTGTCGACACAGAGAATTAACAAGCTCGATCAGCAGCGGTAAGCCCTATCCAGTTCCTGGTGGGAAGCGCCGAGAAACGTACTTCTGAAGCTCGAGGACGACGGACTCGGGGTCCGGGAGGGAGGAGTTGTCCAACGGCGGAGACCCACCGCCTATTGAAAAGAAGAGAAAGCAGACGGACAAGAACAGGGTCTTAGCCGCCATCGTCGATGAATTAACAACAATGAGGATGGTGGTGGTCGATCGGCGTTTGTGACAGATCCGATGGTGGTGTTGGTAGCACATACATACGCCCATATACAATCAACCTCCCTCGAATGCTCTGCTTCAGAGAATGATGGAACACATGGAACAGAGAGAGGAGGAGGGAAACAGGGGAGGACGTGACCAGAGAAGAAGGGATGATAATCGACTTGGGGGGCGAGCATTCTCCTCCTCCCCCATGGATCACATTCTTTGCTTGCTTAGCAGAGGACCGTTTTGGGCATGGCTGATGAAAGGAGGCAGAATGGTTGGGCCAGGGGAAAGGTGTGGGAAAGGGTAAAGTACCATGCACATCACAGTAGGAATGATATCGGCACCTTACTTGACCTTAAATCCTAAACCTTAAACTTTTGTTACCATCCACACCAAGCTATTTAACAAATACATGTTTTTCAAATATCATATACCAACCTTTATCTATTACACCACTCAAAACTGGTAGCCTGGTTATTATATTATAAGAACATCTTTAGACCTTAAAGTTTTGAATTCGAATATCCACTCAGAGACCATAAGTTTCTTGTGGATTCACAACTATATCTCGTAATCTTAATACTACCCATAAGAAGAAACTTTCGTCTGTTACAATTCTAATCTGTCTCTATTAAAGATCAGCTCTTAATTCTTACGGAATTTTGAAGTTGTGCAGATAAATGTATCCTTGGTACCCTAATCATTCTCTTCTTTTGGCGAGGGGAGATGCTTTTCTGCAGAAGTTGGGGATTCAAACCTGAAGGCACCCTCCTCTTTTCTTTTCACATCTCCCTTTTCCTTGACCTCCACCTCTACTCTGCTTCCAGCTCCCATGCATTATTTGTGTGCCACATCAGGAGCGATCCTCTTTCATGTTCTTACTGAATTTGTAGAAACAAGACATCCTCCCTTGAGAACAGATGGGTATCACAACAATGAATGGGCACATAATACACATACGCCATTCCATTTATTTTTGAAATATATGTAAATTGTTTAAGGGATTTGTACTTTTAAAATTAATAAGAAATAGCGAAAATTTTGATTATTATTTTTTATTATTTAAAATAATTTCACATCACGAAAATGGTTGAGGTTAAGAGAGTTCAAAGGGTAGTAGACGCGCGGTTGAGAGAACAGCGAGAAGGATTGCGTTGTGCAGAAAAAGTAAAGGTACGTAGGTGTTAACCAAAAAAGAGAAAACTGGATAAAAAAAAAAGAAAAAAATCAAAAATTACGGGTTGGGTTAGGACTTGGGCCTCTTTTTCTTCATGGGCCGAGCCTTCGTACTCTTAACCCGGCCTCTTTATATAAAAAATTCAGGTCCATTCTGTTCAGCTTAGCCTTAACTAAGAGTTGTCAATTGACCATATTAATTTAAATATTATTTGTGTCAAGCTATGTCGGTATTTGTGTTCTTTAAAAATTTTGGAAAACAAAAATTTTAAAAAAATTTTAAATTTTCTATTACTACAAGTATAAATTTTTTTCCATCATTTTATACCTGTTGGATGGAAAAATTCTTACATTTAGCAAAAACTTTATCGTGACGTATTTTTTTGACATTGTGCATCTTGCACAACCTTCCCCGACCATTAAAAAAAAAACATTTCCTCAACCATCGCTAAACTCATGACTAAAAGGAATATGCGAAATTATATTTGAATTATTAAAATATAAAATATTTATAAAGTTTTTTAAATTAATTATTTAGAATTTATACAATATCTTAAAAAAATTTCAATTTAGTATATGGTTGGCAATCCCTTTTTTGAGGTACTCGTCATTCTTTTCAATGCTTGAATTGGGTCCTTATAATTTCTTTTCAATCAATTAATTAACTGGAAAATAGTTAATTAATCAATTAAGTAAACCATACAAATCTAAATTAATCAACAAAAATACTTAACCAATCAATTAAATAATCCTTAAAAATCCCAAATAATCAACTAATTAATTTATAAAAAATAATTGACTAATTAATTAATCCTTAAATTACCTTCAAAGTATCCAATTTAATCTTCTAATTATATCAAAAAATCACCTAATTTAACCCTTAATCAAATCACTAAAACATTTAACCATAATCCTTAATTAATCCTTTGATCAGCTAATTAATTAAGCCATAGCTTTTAATCCATAATTAATATTTAATCACTAAAATCACTTAATTTAAATCATTAATTAATACTAAAATCACTTAATCATAATTTATGCAATATTCTATTAATTAACAGATAGATCATGCACAAAGGTAATAAATGCAATTAACATAAAATTCTTCATTAAAGTCATATAATTGTAACTTATAATCTATAAAATGCATAAATTACCTTATATAAAATGCATAAATTGAAGTCTAGACAACAACCAAGGCTCATGCAAATCATTAGTAAGGTGTGTATCATGCAAACCATTGTCATCAAAATTAAGGTGATAAGCATTATCTTTAGAAAAAGATTTAACCGAAAGTAAATTATATAGAGATTTAGGACAATGTAAAATATTATTTAATCAAAAATAATAATTTTTATTTGTAACTAAGGAAGAATCAGTAAATTTTATAGATAAATCTTAATTGTTACCTACCTAAATTGTATTATTAACAATATACGATGTAGAGTTCTGTATGTTGTCCATGTCTGGTGTGATGTAATTTGTAACACCAGTGTTGGCATACCAAACCAAATCATCAGTATTGTTCCTTGAAATGTTTACAGCTACCCTAGCTTGAAGTTTCTCAGGTGGTTGTTTTCCCAAGAAAGCAAGATTCAACTAGTTAAAGCAATCGAAAGCAACATGGCCTTGTTTATTGCATATTTGGCAGGTGGACCGGCCGGTCGATTGCTTGTTGGGTCGAATCGGAGCGACCGACGAAGGGGAATTTTTGTTTCCCCCAAATCCGCGTCCTCGTCCGCCCCGCGATCGTCCCCAGTGGTTGTTTGCAGTCGTGGCTTGGCAACGAGAGTCGAATCGATGCCATCGAGAGAGGAAGAAGCCTCAACGATGTTGATTTCTTCACAAACAAGAAGAGAATGAAGTTCAACGAGTGAGATTGGAGTACCTCAAGCTCATATGGAAGAGGCGAACGAATGATACGAAGAAGGTAATTCATTCAAGATGTGCATTTGTAGTTCAACATCGGAGACGATCGATCCACATGCGAGGAGTTGATCGGCGACGATCTTGAATTCTTGGAGGTAAGATTGCATCAATTTTCCCCCTTTTCCGATGTTGAGAAGACACTGGTGGAGGAACATTTGATGTGCCGGAGTGAACGATCCGAAGCGTCGATACAGGGCATCCCACGCACCCTTAGTAGTTTTCACTCCGATGACATACGGAAGAGCAGAGATGGACAGCGTTGCATTGATCCAAGTGAGCACCATTTGATCGTGTTCGAACCAACCGGAGAAGTCTTTAGAATCGATTGGTGGAGGAGCGATCGAGCCATCAAAATGCCCGAGGATGGCTGTGGAGGATGCTTTCAAACAGGGCTTTCCAAAGAAGAAAGTTCGTTTCATCGAGTTTAACAGGGATGGGACTGATAATGTTGGAAATCACCGAAAGGAGACTTGACTGTCGGAAATCTCTCCACCAATGCCGACGCCCAAGCCTTGAGACATAGTGTCTTGATACCAAGATAGGAAAAACAGTGGAAGCGAGGACGTGGGAGAAAACACAAGACTTTGTATTTCTCGTTTGATTATTAGTTTACAAGATATATGTGTAGAAATGTAATAACAGAATGTTTAACAATCTTAATAGTATAACTGCTAATAGTGAAATTATCATTTGATCCCTGTTTCCCAAGAGAACCCGACTCTACCTCCCCTGGCCTCAAGCACACCAATTTAGTTGTCGCCATCACTTGCTGGGTCACATCCAACAACTCACAACTCAGCATGGCGAAACCACTGCGACCACCTGTGAACCCAACAGCTCTAGAATCATGCATGACCCACAAGTTATCTACCAACCTCCCTCACCAATGGCAACCTCAACAAGCTCTCCTAAGCTAGTTGCACTCACCTTCGATCTGTTAAACATCACATTGTAATATTTGAAAGCTTAGTATTCCCAAGTAATGCATGCATTTAAGTTTTTTTTTTTCAAATCATAAAATTATTGATGCATTTTTATTTACTTTTATAAATTAGAAATCACAAATGCATTTTAATCATCAATTTTCAAATCATACAAATTGTAAATGCATTTTAATCACTTTCGAACCATAAAAATCATCCATGCATTCTTAGTCCGTTTATAGATCATAACGATCATCTATGCATTTCATTCATGGCAGTTCTTTTTTAAGTTTATAAAAAATCATCCATGCATTTTAATCATATTTAAAATCATAAAAGTCATCTACGCAATTTAGTCTTCCTTAATTTTAAAATAACAAGAATTATCTTTGCATTTTTTCTCATTTTTTTTGGAAATCATAAATACATTTTAGCTATTTTCAAATCACAGAAATTACTATCACAACCAAATCACTGAAATACCATGATTTATGACACTTAGATTATCTTTCTTTCATACTCATTTGGAAGAAATTAGGACACTTAGTTAAATATGACATTTTAAGAATAAGATTAAATCATAAATAGGACTTTTATGACACTTAAATAAACCCTAAACCCTAATCAATTTCCTTTTCCCATAACCACTTTAGAAAACGATTAAAACACATTTTAGGCCAAGTTTGTGCACTTAGTTAAATTGGAAGACACCTAAACCTTTAGCAATTTAGTAACACTTTAGAGATATTTGCCAATACACACATACATGCATCAATATTTAGAGATAGTCGAGAAGTCAACTTTGGTTAGATGGGTTGGAGTGTTAATACCTTCTCAACTCGTTTCTAGAGAACTTACTCAAAGTCTTAAGCCTGTAAACTAACTTTATCCGTACATTTAAGAGATTGACTCTCCACCTATAGGTTTTTCTAGTTTTTCCTCAAATAGACTAGGTGGTGACCGCATTTCTCTAACTGCATTTCTCTTTTACTTTTCTTCTTCCTAATCGAGAGGAGGATCAATGGCTTAGATCTCATAGATTCTATCAAATTTGTAATTTTAATAGTACATATATCAAATTGTAAAATTAGAATGTCTAACTTAGAAATTCAATTATATTTTTTATTTTAATGGTATGTTGAAATATAAACAAAATTTTTCTCTATTGTAATTGCTAAGATATCAGATCTACTTAAAAATGTTGTTTCTCACCTTCAATCTTCCTAGATCTACTCATTTGTGCAAAGAATTGATACAACGGTTACATGGTAAAAATTCTTACAAATCTTATTCATTAATTTCGTTTAATAAGGATCTTTTAATTCTAACTATGTGCATACAAACTCTCACACATCATCATTACCAAACACACCTAAGAGACCTACAAATAAATCATTTTATACATGTTGGAGCGGATTCGAGGATCTAATTTCGTAAAAAAAATAAAAAACAAAAAAATAAATGTCACAATAATGAAGTTTTCGTATTCCTAACCCTTATATAAAAAATTCAAGCTGATCTTATTCAAGTTAGCCTTAACTTAGAATTGTCTATAGACTATATGGACTATGTTAGTTTGAATATTATTCGTGTTAGGCTATATTATACTTAGGGTAAAAAAAGCACCCTAAGCTAGTCCTATCAAGTAATGATTTTTATATATTAAATTGTAGACTCGATATATTTAGTATGTTAAAACCTTAGCTAAACTTTTCTCTATCGTAATTTTGATCGATATATCGAACTATATATATCAATATTTAATCTAAACTTAGATCGAAACTTAGATGTGAGATCTCGTCAATCTTTGCTTCATTTGTTTTGCACGATATAGTCTAAAGGCGTTAGGGAAAAAATGCCCTACACAAGTATATATATGCAATATTATAACCATTACAACAATAGAGTTTAATTGGGTTGGAACTCAAAACCAAGACCATACAAGAAGACAACTCACATAAGCCCCCCTCAAAACTAGTGTATCTATTAGATTGAGTTTTGGGAGAAACCTATGATGATGAAAGTAGGGTGTAGGTTTAGTGAATACATTAGCAACTTGATCATAGGAAGGAATGTAAACTATTTTAAGAACTCTAGCAGCAACTTTTTCATGGATAAAGTGATAATCAATGACTATGTGTTTAGCTTTTGTATGAAGAACAAGATTGTTGGAGAGTGACACAACCCCTTTGTTGTTAAACTTAATCACAGGAATCCGATTTTGTTTAATTCGTAGCTCATGAGGTAACTAGTTGATCCAGGTAATTTCTGCAGCCGATGTTGCAAGCGATCTGTATTCTGCTTTAGTGGTGCTTTGAGAAACTGTCGCTTGCTTTTTTATGCTCCATCCAATGCAGTTATTGCCGAGGAAGACGCACATTCCCATGATTGATCGTCAGGTGAGAGGGCAGGAAGCCCAGTTGGCATCACAAAATCTTGTCAAGGAAACAGACCCTTTAGAAGTAAAGAAGAGACTTTTGTTAATTGTAACTTTCAAATATCATAATATTCTTTTGAGTAGACCAAGTGGATTTGTAATGGATCATGCATGTATTGACTAAGGACATTGACAATGTAGCAAATATCAGGTTGAGTAAGGCATAGATATTGTAAACTACCCACCACTTTATGAAATAAATGAACATTTTCATTAGGCTTGCTACATTGCATCAAGTATTGACTCAATTTGCTGGGTTAAGGAGTCTTAATGGGCTTATAATTTTCCATATTTAAATGCTTTAAGATAGAGATTAGATATTATGTTTGACTTAAGTACATACCTACTGATGTAGAGTTCACTTCTATTCCCAAAAAATAATGCAACTTACCAAGATCTTTCATAGCAAAGGCTCTATGTGCCTCATTGACAAATTTATCTATTGTGCTGCTATCATTTCCTGTAACAACTACATCATCCACATAGACTAAAATGTACATGACAGTATTATGCTTTTTATAAACAAAAAGAGAAGGAAATAGGTAGAATTAAATCCAAAGTTCTTTAAAAACAAGCGGAGTTTCTCAAAACAAGTTCGTGAAGCTTGTTTCAGCCCGTACAAAGCTTTATGTAACTTGCACACATACTTGTTAGGATCACATGTCTCAAAGCCTTGTGGCTGTCTCATATAAATAGGTTCAGTTTGATCTCCATACAGAAATGCATTTTTTATATTTAGTTGTCGAATATCTCGTCCATGTATGGTGGCAACATAAAGGACAATTCTTATAATAATTGCTTTAACAATAGGTGAAAAAGTTTCAAAATAATCTATCTCTTCTATTTGTTTGAATCCCTAAGCAATGAGATGTACCTTGAACCTTTCAAGGCTTCCATCAGCATTAGTCTTGGACTTAAAGACCCATTTGCTACCGATGACATGCATGTCCTTGTCTCTAGGAACAATGGTTCAAGTTTTATTTTCCTTTAAGGCTCTCATTTCCTCTTTCATAGCATTAGACCATCCCTCATCTTGTAGGGCTTCAGAAGCATTCCTATGTATACAAGGTATTTGATTTACAATGCATTGCAAGGCATACTTGGGATTGGGTTTAACAATCCCACTTTTAGATCTAGTTCTAACTCCTTGAGTATGAACTTCAGTATTTTCATTATTCTCATTTAGTGTTTCAACTTGAAAATTGTGTGTACCTTGTTTTGCTTCACTACCTTACTTGATTGTTCTAGCACATGTGCTAGCCTCCTTTGTCAATTTTGCAACACCAGGATCTTCTCTCCTCTCTGGTATAGGAAGGTATATATATTTTACGGTCCCAGCTTTCCAGCTCTTCCACTAGATCACTAGGATGATGTACAACACGATATTCCAAGTCATGTGAACTTCCATCTGAGGTTGAAGTGTCACTGTTGGAAGGATGAAAATTCATAAGAGCTCCTCATTCTTTCTGCGTCTCATTTAAGTCACAAACATTAGTCTCATTATTATATCTAAGAGGAAAAATTGATTCATCAAATTTCACATCACGGCTAATGAGAATTCTTCTTTCTACAGGATCTAAGCATTTAAAACCTTTATAACTATTATCATACCCAACGAAAATGCATTTACCAATTTTAGGATTGGGCTTATCTTGTCTATGATTTTTTAACATGGGAAAGCATAAACATCCAAAAGCTTTAAAATGTTCATACTTGGCCTCGTGATTGAACACATCAAAATACAGTGTGGTACCTGAATTCTGTTTCTTTACATTGGTGGGTAACCTATTCATAAGATAAACTGCAGCACTAAAACACAAATTCCAAAAATATTTGGGTAAGCCAACATGAAACATAAGACTCAATCTCATTTTTGTTATGATTCTATCTTCTTTCAACTCTCCCATTTTGTTTGGGCATGTAAGGGCATGAAATTTGAATGTTGATGCCATTTTCAAATAAAAATTCCTTAAAAGGGTTGGAAGGGAGTACTCACCTCCTCCATCACATTGTAGTGTACCTATATTTTTCCCAAATTGATTCTTGACATAAGCAACAAAGTGTTTAAATGCCTTGAATAGATTTGATTTCTACTTCAAAGGGTATCATGTAAACCTTCTTTTATCATCCACAAATATAGTATAGTACCTATAACCTTCTCTAGATTCCATGAGGGCTGGCCCTCATATATCACTATGAATTTTTCTAAAAAGATTTGTAGCAAAATTTTCAGAAGTTCCAAAAGGCAAGCATGTCATTTTAGCAAATTGACAAACATCACACACATTGTCTAAATCCCATGTCTCAACATTGATAAGACCACTACTAACCAAAGACTTAGTAGTTTTTACACCACAATGGCCAAGTCTGTGATGTCATAATTCAGCACTAAGAGCATTAGATTTTCGAACAAAAATAGCACTTCTAGTCTTGTAATGATTAGCTTGATATGTGCTTCCCCTCTGTTGCCCCTTAAAGATGATTTCTCCTATCCACTTGTTCTTGATTCTAAAATCACGATTATCAAATTGCACTTTACAAGGCAAATCATAAATGATTTGGGCAACAAAAATTAAATTCCTTTTAATTCTAGGAGCAAAATAAACATTTTTTAACATCATAGTATTGTTATATTTATCTCGAATATTACCATCTCCCTTACCTATTATAGGAAGGACCTTTCCACTAGCATAAACAATAGTTTCATTAGCATTAAAATAATTTTTCTTTTGAATCATACCTGAATTACCTATAATGTGATTACTTGCTCTCGAATCCACATACCACCCTTCATCTTGATCATCTTTAATGCTAACAGCAACTAAAGCCTGTGAGACCTGTTCAAGATGATTACTTTGATTATACCTATGCTAACATTCATAGGCTTCATGCCTCAATTTCTTGTAGATCTGGCAATATATGTGCTTTCATCCTTTAGCTTTGGATTCAGTTTGGTCTAAGCTCTCCTTTCCCAAGCTATTGGGCTTGAACTTATCTTTTCCATGGTATTGTTTGTTGCCACTATCATTGCATTGCTTGAAGTTCTGTCCTCTACCAGTATTTTTCCCTTTTTCTATGTAGTAAGCTACCTCCATGCTCTTGTTTTGATGATGAAGTTTATTTCTAACCTCAAACACTCTCAACATCTAAACAAGATTTTTATAGGTTGGGAGAAGAGGTTTGAAGCAAGTTGTCACAAGTTTTTCATATCTTTCTTCCAACAAGTTCAACAAAGTATGGACCTTTTTTCCTTCTTCCAGAGGTTTATTTATAACTAAAAGCTCATCATAAATGTTCTGGAACTACTTCAAAAAATCCTCCAGAGAGTCACATTTCCAGCACTTAAAGTCACCCAGTTGATTCAAAAGGAAGTACTCTTTTTAAGTAAAGGAATGGACAAAAGATGACGCTAAAGCATCACAAAGTTGTTGCACAATGTGTTGTTTGACAGCAACCCCTATGACTTCTAACCTTAAGCTTCCAATAATCCATCCTTTGACAAGTCCATCATTTTTTTTCCAATTCAAGTAGCTTGGATTAGAAACAACTCTTTCATTCCCGTTGTCATCAGCAATCTTAACAGTAGTAGGAGGGGCAACGACAGTATGTATTGTCAACAAACCCACTCAAGCCTTGCGAATCTAACTGATTCAGAAGCTGGGCCTCCCAAATCAAGTAGTTGGTGTCACTACAAGAAAAACCACCTATTGTGATGGCAACCGTCACAATAGGTCACAAAATCCATTACTAAATGGTCCTACCATCCATCACTAAACAAGGCGTTGCAAAATTGAATTTGTGATGGATACAGGCTTTTGTGATGGATGTAAATCCACCACTAAAAAGTTAAAAAATGGATAGTCAATCTATAAATAGTGACGGATTTATCCATCACTAATTAGATTTAGTGACAAATTTATCCATCACTATTTAAATTAGAGGTATATTTCATTTAACATTTGTGATGGATTTTGCCGTCACTTTTTAGTATATAGCATGTCACAAATTAGTATTTGTGACAGATTTTGCTATCATTTTTTAGTATATAATCCGTCACAAATACTAATTTATGACAGATACTGCTATCACTATTTCTTTTTATGACAGATACATAATCCTATATAACACCAACACCATGCATTCATCTATACATAAATGAACTAAAAAGCATAATTACATAAATCCACATGCACTCATCAAGAGAGGAGGATTACTTGACACATAAGAATTAATAGAAATGCCATCAAGTCCAATATTTTTCCAACATTTCATTTTCTTAATGGCTTTTTTTTACCTCCAAACTACTAATTATTCTAAAATAACTATAGTTCATATCTTTTATACTACTATCCAAATTTTCATGTAAAATTTTTTATGGTAAATTTATCAAAAAGTTTACTAAAATACCTAGTCATTTATCTTTTATTTCACTTTCTTTTACTAAAGCTCTACTATCTTCGTTCTTAATATATTATACTCAAATCTCTAGATATTCTTTCTCTAGCTTTAACCAATTTATACATTCCATTTTTCTTTGTTTTGGGTTATACTTTACTCAAATCTCTAGATATTCTTTTTCTAGTTTTAACCAATTTATATATTCCATTTTTATTTGTTTTTTGTTCAAACTATCATATAATTCCTAAACTTGATTGTTAACATCAATAACAATTTTCTAAGCATTACTTTTTTCTAACTTATACTTCTCTAACTTTTCTTTATTTCTACATTTATAATAAATGTGCAGACCTCAGATATGCAATCAAAATTAACAGTCTATAAATAGGTTCTTACAGGAAGGAACCTAATCCACAATAAGTTTCCGGCCACAAGCAATTGAAGCATGCAAAAGAGCCTAGACGTGAGAGTATGGAAAATTAGATCACAAAACAATTTACAAAATACACAAGAATCTACTTGGACCACATAACTAAATTAAAATCTAGGAGGGCACTGTAGTAAACTAATTATGACCATTCAACACATAAGGCCTATGTCAATCTTGTCTAAACAATAGGTAAAACTAGTTTGAATAGAATGCAAATTACAAGCCAACAAGTCACAATGAAAAATGTTAGTTTACCTTCAATACAGACAAATAAGAATCAGAAAGGCCTGTGTATTTCCCAACCATGGCAAGCTGCACCTATAAAATAGAACATGAAAATATTTTCAAAATAATAAATTCGGATCAGAGCAGAAACTCTAAAATGCTACTGATAAAAGGGTGCTTAAAACTTGACTAAAATATGAAAGATAGCATAGTATAGAATTGCAAACACACTGGATTGTGCAAAGCATCATAGGCATCAGCCTTGGATATCCATTCATCTAGCTTGGTCTCCATAGCAAAGCTAGCAAACTAAAAGGGTCAGTTTGAAGCTAAAAAAGAACCTACTTTAAGTATCAAAACAAAATGTATCAAATACAGATACAAAATGTATCGAAAATAAGCTGTGCAAATAACCTCAAAACATCCAAGCTTTTCAAAATTGCTTCATGTGCCTTCTGCTTTTGCGAACATCACAAAAATCTATGCTTACAAATAAGCCAAAACATTAAATTGCAACCAAAATTAGTCCAAGATCACATATTCTCAATAACAAAGGAATGTGCCATATGTTGTAAACATCATAAAGAGAAAAAATACTTTTTGCTCTTCCTTTTCCCCCCATGTTGGTTAGTTTACAGACGTTGATAATCAAAATGTTGTGAGCCTGTAAACGCAAGAACAATGTAAGTACCTGATGGCAGGGAACGAGAGAAGAGGGGGCAGCAGGGTTTTTGATCCAAAGAATATTTGCACACAAAAGAATTTTAGTTTTTGATCCAAAGAATGTCCATTCTCCATTTTTACAATGTTAGGCACACAGCTGCATACACAATATTCGTAGTGCACATCAATGGCATACTTCTCACTTATACAACTACTCTCACTGAACTATTGCCTCCATTGGTTGTTGCATTTGTCATATAACATTTATATGAAAACTCAACTCCTCCTTCCACTACTTTTTACCCATCCTTGTTTAAGGAGAAAGGAACGAAAGATGTGATGGAAGGGGTACCTCCAGAGCAATGTTTGTGGCTAGCAACCTCTAGCATACATACCCAAAAATTTTGTAAGCAACAAGGAAAAAAATCCTAGAGTAGTCTTGCATAGAAAATATTTTATTGTATACATCAGGAAATATTGTAGACATTTTACCAAAAAATAGTATGCACCAAATAATACCTGTGAATCTTGAAATAGGCGGGTAGATAAATGCACAACATAGGGAGAAGAGGGGGCGGCAAATGACACGTAAGAGGTCGGTAGACGACACACGAGGGGGCGATGGACAGGCGAAGGGGTGGCAGGAGAAGAGGGGGTGGCAAACGGGCAAGGGGGCGACAGGAGAAGAGGGGGCAGCGGATGGGCGAGGGGGGGCGGGACCTCTCGACGACGTGCGAGGGGGCGACAGACGAGCAATGGACGACAGTTTGTTCGTGTGACATGAGTGACAAATGAAGCTTCGGGGCAGACAACGGGAGGGTTCAGGCGGACGCCACGTAGGAGGGTTTTACAAAAAAGTCCTTTTGTATTTTGTGATGGATTTTATGATTTTTAACGATGAATATTTAAATATCTGTGTTGAGATTTACAAGATAAATTTAACGATGGATTTAACGATGTAAAAAAATTGTGACGAATTTAATAATAAATTTATCATTGGTATTGATTTTTCTTATAGTGTATGTTTAAACTTCACAAAAATAAAACTAGCTGTGTTGAGATTTACAAGATATGGATAGGTTTACACCTCTCGTTGAAGACATTGTCGTCGTTTGCATCTATAAGAGTGGTTCTGATACCAAATCAAAACTTAGATGTAAGATCTTATCAATCTTTGCTTCATTTGTTTTGCAGATCTAAAGTAAAGGTGAGAAAGAAGTAGAGGTACACGATATAGCCCAGAGGTATTAAGGCAAAAATACCCTATGCAAGTATATATATGCAATATTATAACCATTACAGTAATAGACTTTAATTAGGTTAGAACCTGAAACCAAGATCATATATGTTAAAACCTGATAATTTATATTTTTGAAATTGTAAATGACAATTTTAACTTATACAATAAAGTAAATATTTTTTGAACATATTTATTTTTAAAAATAAATATTGTAAATGACAATTCTTAGTTTAACAATATTTATCAATGGTATTGTATATTGTAGTTAATCATTTTTATTTAGCAAGTTAAATCTTTGAGTACATTTTTAATTCATCAGAATTCTCAAACTTGTACAAATGCCTAAATTTTGAATTTTACGTAATTTCATCAAATACATAAATACTTATCGTAAAATTTATTTTATGTTATTTTCATTTTTTATCAAATATTTAAATTTTATTATTTTTTATCAATTCTACCTTTACAAATAAACCTAAAATTTTAATGATACTCTATCAACTTGTGTACTTGTATGTAAGTCGTACGACACAATTTAATTTAATTACACTAGATATTAAATGACCTACAAAAATCATGTCGACCTAATTTACTTTGTTATCAATCATATCCTAACCCTATCCAATTCTTGAATGGATTTACGAAATTATTGATTAGGTTGGACCTAAATCGTTCTTAAACTAAAGATCAAGGTTTCATTTGGTTTCAATTTTTTTAAATTTTTAAAATTATTTTTAATATTATTATTATTATATAAATTTTAATATATAAATTTTTATCATTCAAATTATTATACAATTTTAACCTTATTTACGAAATTAACTTCAACTTTAATTCTAACTCTTAAAATTTAAAAAAATTATCCCCAAACACACTTTGAAATCAAATCTCAAGCGAGACTGGAACGGCGCAGTCCAACCCAATTTTATCGTAATATCAATCAATGAATCAATCTCGGCCATCCATACTAAAATCAACAGTCAGATTGGAGTACAAGAAAGCAGCCCATCTGCTTATACCGGCCTAATAGATCCCTTATCCCGACCACCCCTCTGTCTCCTCGTCCTCCGCAGCAGCCGGCAGCGGTGGGAGAGCAAGCAACATCAGCCGCCATGGCCGCGCACGGTGTCCTCACCTCTGCCGTCTTCGCCCCACACGCTCCCCGACTCCTCCACTCCCCGCCCTCCTCTTCCTTCCCTTTCCATACCTTCCTCGCCGCTGCCCCTAGGGCGGCCATTTCCACCTCATCCCCTGCCAAGCGTCCCACCGTCGTCGTCGTCACCAAGAAGGCCGTTGCTGTTCTCAAGGGCACGTCCCAGGTGGAGGGCGTCGTGACCCTCTTCCAGGATGATGATGGTCCGCTGAACTCGCGACGTTCTGTCGTTTGAGACAGTTGACTTCTGTTGCTTTTCTCCTTCCTAACTATTGGATTCTTTTCCCCCCTTTTTTTTGTGCTTTCTCAGGCCCTACGACTGTGAATGTCAAGATTGCAGGGCTTACTCCCGGGCTTCATGGATTCCACCTGGTCGGCTCTTGCTTCTCTGTTTTGCTTGGTGTTCTGTTGCCGTTTTGAGTGGACGCCCTTGAAAATCTTACCATATGAATTGTTTCTTTTATTTTGTAGCATGAGTTTGGTGACACTACCAATGGTTGCATATCGACTGGTCGGTGCTTGTGGTTGCTTTCTATTGTCTCGTTGTAGCATGAGATTGCACAGTTTTCAGCTCTTCGCTTGACGACTCGTAGCTCACGAACTTGGTCCGTGGTTTCTTGTGCTATACTTATGCAGGGCCTCACTTCAATCCTGCCAGCATGACCCACGGTGCTCCTGAAGATGGAATTCGGCATGCAGGTGACCTGGGGAACCTGTGCGCCAGTGACGACGGTACCATTCAGAATCTTTGTTCTTCATTTTCCACACATTTTCTGATTCACCAGGCTCTTGTGGTGGTTTGTAGGTGTGGCTGAGGCAACTATAGTAGATAGCCAGGTACCAATCTAATGTTAATTTTTGCATTTAGAACTTCTTATTTAACTACAACTTTGGAACCAATAGAATAATGTTGTTAGGGTACATTTGTTTTCGGTTCACCTACTATGAAATCAGTTTCAACAACTATGTAAAGCTAGAGTTGATAGTAATGTAATAAACAATATTGGAGCTACATAATAAATTGTGTGATAAAAATTTTGTATGTAGGAATTTGTACGATAATGATGACGTATGAGGGTTTATATAGAATTGAAGTTGAAACTCTTGGAATTTAAACAAAAAAAGGACTTAACAAAAGATGTCATTGTTACAAATTATTTTATGAGACAACAACACTACCATTAACAAAAAACTAGATTTAAAGTACAAATTATTTTCCAAAAATTATGTATTGCAACTTTCCATCAATGCCTTTATTTTGTCAAAAATTATAGAAAAGCTGAACACTATCTTTCAAAAACAAATAAGGAAGTCTTAGAAACATTTACATATATGATGTAGTAGTATTGGCATTTTTCTTTTTCCTACATTCCATTTTTTGATAAGATTTTTGATGTTGTATTGTAAACCTTGTTAGATACCACTAAGTGGACCTAATTCTGTTGTTGGGAGAGCCTTTGTGATTCATGAGCTTGAAGATGACCTTGGAAAGGGTAAGCCTTCATACCTACACTGGTTGTGTGATCATACTCTAAGCATCATCCTTTCCCATTTTTTGAATCGCTAATTTTATGTTCAAATTGATAAGCATTATAATATTTTTTCCTTTTTGTAGGTGGTCATGAACTTAGCCTTTCCACTGGGAATGCTGGAGGAAGATTGGCATGTGGTATGTAAACAAGCTTGGCTGATATTGTTCTGCAAATTTTTATCTCAGTCTTCCACAACTAACAGTTTTGAGATCCCCATTTGTTCTTGGAAGATACATTGCTTGTTTCTATTTAATTTCTTATTTAAAATGCTCTTTCCATCATAGCTAGCTTTCTGAATGGCTTCACTAGAAGTGAAGCAAGGTAAATATTGAAATTTAATAAATTTCTGTAAAGAAAACTAGTAATTTAAAACCTAGAAAGTTGAGTTCTTTAAATTTCTTGTACACTTGAAGCTTTATATCTCATTAAGTAACTTTCTCCTTCAACATATTTGAGTAATTTTTAATGAAGCTTTATTTGTGTGCACTTGAAGCTTAAAGAGAGTGGGGAAAATGTGTAAGTTTACTCTTAGGAAATTGGAGTGAAATTGAAAGGAGTATCAAGTATCAGTGTGTGAAAACTTGTAGGCAATATAGTCATATTTATAAGTGTGGATGACCTAAAGTCACCTTGACAATGAGCAGAAAAGGTTGCAACAGCTACCTGATTGGTATGTTTTGGTAATTGGAATACCATTGGCCTCAACAGTCATTTGTATTGGTAGATTGTTTTTTAAATTGATATGTTATTTATCAGTCAAATCCCTTTTGCACAAAATTGGTTTGTCATTTGTTAAAATCAGTATGTTATTTTTGTTTCAAATTCAAGTTGCCTTGGCCGATCAAAATTGGATACCATTTCTGTAAATTTCATATACTGTTTTTGTGGTAGAGAAAATTCTTAGGTTTTGTATTATGACCCCATTAAAAGTATTTCTAAATATATGAACATGATGCATGCATTCTAATTTTTAAAATCTCTCAAGTTCACTGGAAAATTGAACTCCATTCCTTACTTTTTGCCTTGAACTTGGTCTGCAGGTGTCGTGGGCTTAACTCCAGTTTGAGGATGAACTTTTACATCTGTGGAGCCTCCTTACATAGACTCAAGCTCGGTGTCCCAGACTCTGGTGATAAACTAAACTGAGGTGAGATGTGTTTCCTTTTCCTGTTGGGTGGATTTAGTTGTGTTTGGATGGTGTCCATCAGCACAACAGAGTTTCCTGGGCATGTGGTGGAGAAATATCAAAATCCTAAAGCAAATACGTACGCACATTTGTGAAAGACACAAAGTGATTGATATTAAGTGGTATAATAATAATTCACTACAATAAATTATAGCATTCATAATGTCAGAAAATTTGAATGTATCAATAAATGTTGGTAAAGCTTGCCACCAACCATCGGAGAAGGTACACCCCACTAAACCCAAGCCTAATTTACCTTAATTTATACTTAAGATTACTTATGATTATTTACATGTAATCTCGTTGGTAAACTTTAGTTTTCCAGGTATTGCCCCTTCTTCTCGCTAACGAATCCGGTCTAGACATCGAAAAAACTCATCATCCTGTATTTTTGATTGCAACTAGTGAAACCCTTAGTTTTTCGACTCTTTTTGCACCTTTGGTGGATGAGTCCGATCTTGACGACGAGCAAAGTCGTCATCTTGTTGTGGCCAGTGGCCGACAATCTCAAAATCATATTTTCCCACCATTTTTGGACACTTTCAGTCACGTGTACGATCAGGATGGTGAGCAAACTCATCATCTTAACGAATTAAATCAATGAAGCATTGCATTGCTACAAGTAAAACAACACAAAACAAAATAACAACTGCTCGAGCAATCGACGATCATCCTTCACTTATCTTCGGCAAATTTTCAAAAGAAACTCAGTAGTCAATATTGTAGTTGGTTAGGTGAATGTCGATCGTCCCTCACGAGATTTTCACCTACCTGGCCTCATTAGTTGCTCATACTCTTTTGTTTTGTAAACCATGAAGCATTACAGCAGCTTGGGGTAATTTCAATGAAGAGCCCTAGATGTGCTATGTTTACAACAACACTTTGGTAGAATTTCAAAGAAGTTCAGTTGGTTAAGTACTTATTGTACGTCATTCAAAACTCAAGGACTTCAACTTCTTGTTCAAAGCTATTAATGGTTAGATGTTGTTTAAGGATTAAGATCGTTAAAACCTTTCTCAAAGATAACAACAATCAGGGATGTTCATTTTATATCAGATGTCATTGAAGGATCAAGGTCTTCAACTCCTTATGTACTTGCATGAAACTACGTCCTAACAGTTAAAGAGAGCTTAAGTAAACACCGGCCAATTACTATAGATAACTATTCATTTCAAACTCTCATCTAACACATTTTTTTCATCTCTAACACCAATTTGTCTCAACTCTTCCTTGACTCCCTCAAAATCAACTCTCAACTCCATCGAAGCTCTGGAGTTGAACAAACAAACATAACCCTAATCATCCAAGCAACTAGCTTTCAACCTCTTTGTCTACTTTGCTTAACTAACTCCTCCTACGAGCCATTCAACCTATTTAGGGTTGTCAAAAATGGGCCAACTAGGTTTCTTGTTGGTAAGTCCATATCGACATTTACCGGTAACCATGGTCACAAATCTTGTTATTTGCTACACCTGCTCACTCATGCTGGTTGATCAAGTTGCTCCAAGGTTATCATCAGCTTTAGAGTTATAGACGTGGTTACCAAACATCTCAGCTAAATCATCTCTCTCTAAGCACTATGCCTTCATGATTAACATTGAGCCACTTCAATGAGATGGTTGTGCTCATATTTTATTTATTATGCATGGTTAAAGATTTAGTAACTATTCTACTTTCCTAATTTTCATGCAAACAAATTTTTGTTATTAAAATAAGTATTTTAAATGAAAGAAGATCAAGGTTGAACTCTAATGTGTTAGAGTACTTGTATGTATTGAAAAAGTTGAGAGTTTTCTCAAAGTCTTACTAAAAAAATATAAGAATTAGATGTTGCATATAAGATTTACAAAATATGAATCTTGGGGCTTAATTTTTTGTCCATAATGTAATTTTTTATGTATTATTTCTTGGGTATTTCACTTTTATGTAATTTAAATCTTCAATAAATAGAATTTTATGAAATTTAAATTTTCATTTTATGTAATAAAAAGCTTAAAAAATAAAATAAAATTTCTTCGCTAACCTTTCGTGTCAAAAAAAATAAATCAAACATGAGCTTGACACGTGGCACAACATGAAAATATTGCCGGGACATGACACGTGACACAACATGGAAAATTACGTAGGACATGACACGTGGTACGACATGAAAATAAAACATGACACGTGGTACAAAGTGTAAAATTTTGCATGTAGGACATGACACGTGGAAGAACACGAAAATACCTTGACACGTGGCACAAGTCTTTAGAACATGACGCGTGGTAAAAAGTCTTTAAAACATAACGTGGAACGACATAAAAATTTACTTTTTAGACCCTTTTGACCGAGGCATTGTTTATTACCGTACATTTTTATTTTTTTACTACGTATATTAATATTCATCAAATAATTTTAATATTTTATATTAAAAAATTATATCAAAATACTTATATTATAAATCATGTAATTTAAAAAATATATATAAATCTCACTTTACCTACTTCTACCTCTTAAAGAAACGCACACTAAGTGTGTTAACTGTTTAAGAGTACATATATAGTAAAATTTACCAAATATCTTTAACATTTTACGTCAAAAATTAACATCAAAAGTTTATATCATAAATAATATAATTCTTTAGAAAATATAAATCTCACCTTACATAATTTTACCTCTTAAACAAACACTATCTCAATGAGCATGACCACTTTTAAGTCAATCAACCCGATTGACCTTGTCTAGAGTTAAACCCATTTAATCAAGGTTGAGTCTTATATTGACTCATTTGATCAATGATTAAACCTAATACAAGAACAATAAGTAATGAATGGTCATTAAAATGATATCCTAGTAGTTAAAAATTAAAACTTATGGCCTCAAGTCATAGTACAATTATCTTAAAGTAATAACTTTTGTCAAAAAAATAATTAAACAATGAATATCATCTGTACGTCAAATAATTAATGGACCAACAAAAGTGGTCTATCATATTTTGGTGTGGGTTAGGCCGATTTTGGTATCAACGACAAGGTTGAGGAAGCTTAAAAGATGTTTGATACAAAAATTTAAAAAAATTATTTTTTCTTACTTCTAGAACTGAAAAAGATCTTACCAAATGAAACTTTAATGATGCCTAAAAGGGTAGAGTATTGAAAAATTTATATTAGAGTTTTTATTTTTATTTTTTAGCATATTCTTTAATTAAATTTTGTTTTAATCAATTTTTATATAAATGAAATATTCACATATTTCTAATATTAATGAATTTTTCTCTAAATTTTTTAGATTTTCTATTTTATTTTATATATTCAATTTAATATATTAGACTTGATATATCAGAATACATCAATATATATTAGAATATATGAAATCAAAAATATACAAATAAAAAATAGATAACAAAGTAAAGCAATTTATTAGAATTTAGTAGGATATTAGAATTTAAATTCTTTTACATTCAATTTTAAAATTTAGTATTGAGAACTCACATTCTGTAAGTTTTAATAATATCAAACAACTTAGTATAGAGCAAATAAAGGTACAAAGAAACCAAATCAAAGATACAAAGTCATAAAGTCATAGAGAATGAAGAAATGAAGAAATTGCATAATGGTAGAAAGTCAAAGAAATTTCAAGAATTAAAGATGAAGGTAATGAAGCAAATGAAGATAAGTCACGAGCACATACATTCACTTAAAAAAGTTTGGATATTAGTATAGGTCACTCATTTAAATTCTAAATCCACACTTATTAAAACCTTCATAGACTAAAATCGGTATAATAAATTTTCATATTCATTATAATGATTCATTATTCATATGACAAGTCACATAACTTAAGCTTCTTAGAAAATCAGTATAACGTTTTAAGAAAAATGTTATAACGATTTTTAATTTTGTCCCAACACTTAAGTAGCATTTTGAAAAATAATTCTCTTTGAAAAAAATCACGTAAATTAAGGAAAATCGGTATAAATCACCTAAACCCTATAACTTCTGTGATCAAGCATTGGTTTCAACATAACACAATAAGGTAATGACAACATTTTGTGATGATATATTTGTCCAAAAAATGAAATGGACTTGCTAATATCCTTGACTCTTGTGAACGTAAACTCATCCATTTTAAGAATCCTAAACATTAAATTCTAAATCGTAAACTTTAATTCAATCCTAATAAATAGGATGCCACATGTGTCATGATAAAAGATTAATTGTGACCTAATTAATCCTCTCTTGCTTGGGTGTGTGGCAAGAGATCGACATCTCTAAACCCTAATCTATCCATCTTCAACGGACAAAATTAGGGGAGGTTATGTTTTTGAAAATGATGAAAAATAATAAATCAAAATTTTTACATTTCTTATATTTTCAAAGATATCGCTCTACAAGTTAATGCATAACCAAAAATGCTGAAATTATCCATGGTGATTGGTTAATTTAAAGTTGGAAGATCACATTTTTTTGATAAATTTTAAATTGTACGAGTAATTCTTTTTAAAAAAAATTAAAGAGAAATGGAAGATAGAAATGATAAGGGAATGATGATGGTAACAGGGTGATATATACGATGGCAGAAATGGTAAATAAGAGACGAGTATGCTTTTGCTTGATCGCTCGCTTTTAGTAATGGCAGTCCAGCAAGGCCAGAAGGTACAGAGGCTGCCGCTTTCCGGCCGAGGGGAAGGCGGCGGCGGTGGAGGACGATTTGGGGTCGTCGTCGGCGGGAGCGGGGCGGTTTAGATCCAAGTCGAACGCGCTCTTCTCTTTCTTCGCTTCCTTGGAAGAAGCCGGTGGCAGCGTCGGTCGGTGCCGCCTCATGTGACCACCCAAGGCCTGTCCGGACGAGAAGTCCAACCCACAAATCAAGCACTCGTGCGACCTCGACTTGCCGCCGGCGGTGCTGACGGTAGCGGCCATCTGGGTGGCGCAGCCGCTGGTACTCCTATTGTCGGGACAGGACGCAAGGCTCGTGGTAGCCATCGTGGTCGTCGCCGCCGCTGCGGACGGCGACGTCTTCGGCCGCTTGTGGCTCGTCCGATGACCTCCGAGAGCCTGGAAAGAATAGAAGCACTTGTTGCACGTCCTGCACCTGTAAACGTTGTCGGGAGGGTTAGCAGCACCGGTCGGCTTCTCGCCGGCGAACTTCTCGTCTTCCCCATCTCCATCACCAGAAGTAGTGGTGGTGTCCAAGGCCTGGCCCTGAGCGAGAAGTATGAGGCAGTTTGCTAAATCCTCCTCTCCCTCCTCCTCCTCCTCCGTCCTGTTGCTGCCCTTCAAGACTCCATGGATGTGCTCATCATGGGTGTGATGGTCAGCCATCACAGACTAGCTCCTCAATCAAAGGAAGAAGCAGAAGCAAATCGAGGAGGAGGAGGAGGAGGAAGGAAGGAGTACTGAAATCAAGATCAGCAGCAGTGGATGTCTCAGTACTTATAGCAGGGTCGGCATTGAGATCGAAGATGATCAAGGGCTGGAGTTGGAAACCTTGTGCTTCTTCCACAGTCGAACACACACTTCCCAGGCTATATATGCTTGCGAAGAACTTTTCAAATTGTAACTTCAACTTCTTATTACGTAACTTTAACTTTATTTATTTTAATAACTTCAATTCAATCTAACTTTTGAAGTTTACTAAAAAATTTTTCAAACATACCCTAAGTTTCAATTCAACCCCCACCCAGCCAGTTGTACAGTGATGGCTTTAAAAACAAAAGCAAGATAGAAGTGCAACCAAAGTAAATGGCCAAATAGGTCACCAACAATGAGAGCAACCTCGAATAATGCAGGTGATCAATGGAGTGGGCTTGGTCAACCGAAAACAACCTTCTTTATCTATGCACGCACTCCATGGGTTGACCAAGATTAAAGGTACATGTATATCTGTAATTTCTGTAGAAATTATGTTTATAGAATATAATTTCTGTAGAAATTATGTTTATAGAATATAATTTCTTTTGATGAGCATGCTATCTCCTCTTTTCAATCGTTCATATCTTAAAAGTTACTGCAGATCGATCATATTACTTGAGCTTAATTATGCCTACACATACAACTGAAATTATAACCTAGCTAGATTCAGCTTTTAAATTAAAGCCCTTTTTGACAATTAATTATGATAGCTAGTACACTGATATATATTTAGTCTTCTTAAGATTTAAATCATAGAGTGCGCGCAAAAAACATTAGACCATGCATTATCAAATAAACCTTTGACATTTTGGAGGGAGGTATGGGAATTGAGCAACAGGTTAAGAGCCTTTTTGGGTAAGCTCCCATGCAGTATTTGAAGCTTTAAGCCCCTTTTCCAGAGAGAAGAGAATCAACAACTGTTAAGATTGTACCTACAGTGTTGGTAGAATTAATACACAAACTCCATGGTAGCTTTTAGATCAATGGTTTCAACTAACTCTTGCAAACAATGATAATAATAGAGCATCTTAATTGTCAATGTGAGGGGGAAGGCCCTTGCATTAATGCAATATTGTATTCACATCCCCTCCCCACTTATGGGCTCTCTCCTCTTTTGGTCTTTCAGGGTTTCTTAGATGATAACCTGCAAATCCCATAAGAGAGCATATTGTTTGTACTTGAAGGTGATCAGTGATCAGTCAGAGGAGTTTCTGATTGTGTTGGCACCAATGGGTATGAATCAATTCACACCAGCCTTCCAACACTTTTTCATGAATCTCTCTTTTCTTTGGTAGATTGATCGAGGTATCTTGTTAATTGTTAGCTAGTGATAATTAATTAATTGTTAGCCTAGTGATCATTAATTGTTAGCTTGACCAGGAGTTATCTTGTATTAGACTGGTTAAGTGGTTATTAATGAAAACCACACCATGATTTTCCATGGTCTTTTCGTAAAGCAACCAACTTGAACATGTCAACAGAGTACATTATAATTTAAATAATTACATAATTAGAAATTATTTAAATAAAAAAAACAATTAGAGCCACCTCAAGGAAAATTTCCCTGTGACATCTTTAAAACCACTAGTATAAATTTTATAGCTAGATGCATTCCCATCTGTACTCCAAAACTCCTTGTTAAAACATGATTCTTGGTTGAGAAAAGATCTAACCCAACAATTTATTAACTCGCCAAAAACAAAAAGAAGATATAACCCAATAAGCTCACTTCATCCCAACTATGGATCCATTATCACCGCCATCACCTTAAAAATACATGTTATCTGTCTTTAACAAGATTAAAAGTTTTAAGACTATTAATCCATAACAACATACAAATTTTCTTCTCTAGTAAGATCCAAAAGAAAAGAATGCACTAAATTTTGATAAAAATAGACATTGTTTGGTTTTCTTGCACACACTAGCCCTTGAGAAATCACCTTTAAAATTTATTTCATTTTTGACCAGCATAAAACTACAAGTTTTCATTTTGTTTGGAGGTAAACATGAAAGAATTTTTTTCCCCCTTGGCCCAAAACTTGCACTTACAAGCAGAGTGATTATCTGTTCAGTACAGTTTTTGCTGAGTGATGAAAACCAAAACCTGAAATGTTAAACATAGAGGACGCTTCCAAAGTAAATCCTAATTCCAAACAAACGCCCAATTCTGTCATTGATTTTGTAAGCAACCCCAAGGTCACTGATCTTACCCTCTGTAATATTTAATAATGTAGATGTCGGGACCCCCCATCAACTTGCCAACGAGTATCATCTAACAGCACAGTTTTTCATAAAATGAAAGATGTAAGCATTGAGTGGGCGTTGTCACCCTCACCCTTTATTTACAACAATCACATCGCTAACACAAAATGAGAATCACAGGAAATGTCTCAATCCATTCCGGGCTCCATGCGGACGTTGACCGACGGCTCCAATCAAATACTCCATCCACTAGGGTCTATTATTTTCCTTCATTCCGGTAGCCAAACACTCCACACCATCTTGAAATTTGATGCACCTGCAAAATTCAAATTCGCCAATATCATGTTTCTTGACCATTTCTTGATTATAACATACCCATTACCAGTTAGCCTATTCTGTGAATACAAATCTTCCAAAAAGACGACCAACGTCGATGTAGAAGCTGCATCACTCTCGTGACGTCTTTTTACCATTTTCAGAAGAAAGGCAAATTCACTCCTAGTTATAAAATAAAACACAAGATAGACTTGGGTTTTACCACCATCTTCAAGAGTAGGCATAGAATTGCTTGATAATAATATAAAAAAAATCATAAAACAGATAGCGACTTCCAAATGTTTTACTCTTGTGGTGCTCTTGGCATTAATCCTGAAATGTTAGGAGAAGCGTCACACATCTGAGATGTCATCGTTCCTCCAAATGGTTGTTCAGACAAATGCAGTTTTTGCACCAGGAGACTCACTCTTTCTACAGGAGCGGATAATTTTGATGGTCGCCCAACATTTTTCAGTACACATCTTGGTTTTCCACAAACACGAAAATACAAGTGTAACCGCACAAATATCCAATTTCCCATACCTCGGACGGTATATTCTACAAGCTGCAGGTATGCAAACGGGCAGAGGTTAACCAAATCAGACTAAAAACATCAAAAGCACCGGCATTCAAAGATTTCAAGAGATCATGATGTCAACGCAGGTAAAACAACAGGCACCCAATAACTTATCGGTGCATATTCTACAATCAGAGTGATAAGGTAGGATGATGTATTTGTCAGGAGACCACAAGAAGTCAACATCAAAGAATCAAAGTATTATTTCGTGACAACCACACTGCACCAACTTCCCGAAAAGCAATTGGTCACCAATAAAGCATGGTACCTGCCTTGAGAGCCAACTGTTTCTATACTACATCTTGCCATCATGCACAAAGCTTTTCAAAGCTTTAAAATTAATGAAAGGCTCAGTAATGGCAATTTGTGAGGTGACTGTCAAATCGTTTTCAGCATTGCTTTGCCAACGTGAGCCATCATATCCGCTCATGGAACTTTGTGAATAATCAAACACCAACCATGAACACTAATAAAATTTGTGCCTGGGGTTGAAATTGTGTGCCAACACATAAGGTTCAGAGTTGTCAATTAATCATATGCATGTACGGTGGCAATTGACAAGTGGTTCTCTTGTCCATCTTGATCTGACTCTTGGCCCAAACAACGTCCTACACATAGGTTAGATCAGAGAAATAGGGAATTCCTAGATGGCACCCAACTTGGGTTGCAGCAAGCACATCGAGAGGTGCATGGTAATAATCATATGTTTATAATAAATGACCTGGCGCCTGTGTTACTGAAGATTCAAAAGGTACAAAAAGTGAAGGAAAAAGGCTGATGTAGTGCTGAACTGCTACTGTAGACAAAAGATTAGGCTTTTTCTCAAATACACTACATCAGAATCTATGGCTGGCATCCTCTTGGTATATTTTCCCCCCCAAAAAAAGAAATTGCCTTTCAAAGCAGAAACATTCTCAACACTATAATAGATAAATTATGCGTGCTCAACTACTATCCGAACTTCAAAAACAGGATTTGAAAGTAAATTGACATAAGGGAGAGAGTATTCTAATGTATATAGCAGAAGCATCTTGTATGGCAAGAATGAGTTCGTTTGAATAAGCAGATGCACGTATGAATGGAAAAACATTTAATTGAGATTTAAATTGACTGTTGCAATTTATACAATTCTGGGTCTCTATGTCAACAATTTCTGATCGATTTTCTTCATGCTACATAGAATGTAGAAATCATGGATTTCAGCTAGTCATTTTGTACAAAAATGTTATGGAACGACTTCATGGAAGAATGTGTGATAACCATTGGGTATTGACCATTTCCCTAAAACCTGGTGATTATTTCTTTTTGAATCTTATGCTTCCAAGTTTGATGTTTAAAATTATAGCATAGAAGTTATATAAGGGCATAATAGGCAGCAGCCGCAGTCCCTTGTTTCTGTTATTTGTTTAATAATATGACCAGTAAACTATGAAGTAAATCAATCATTCATGATTCAACATATATTGAAGAAATGAACAGCAGTTCCATGGCACAAAAGAGGATGGAATGTTTCTCAACTTTTTGATGCTTTTTGTAGTACTACCAGTCTAGGTTGTGACTCTGATACAAATAAAATCATTAGCAAATCAAAAAGAAAAACCGACTTAATCGTAAAAGACTTTGCGAATTTATACATACAACTTAGTCAACCAAAAGGCGGGTGAAAGAGAAAATGGTCATAAATAGATTTTTTGAATAAGGTTGAGGAAGATTCTTATAAATTAGCAAGCAATAACCAAATAATCAAGAACATCCCTGGAACCGATTGAAATTCCATTCTGCACCACTTTAGAAGTAGCCCCTCTAAACCCTCCTATCACAGGGACAATTGAAGAACAAGTGACCAAAATCTTCTATGGTGGAGTTGCAAAGTTCACAAGAGGTGTCTGAAGCTGTTAATCATTAGGATTTGGGAACCACTTTCCCATGGTACAGAAGCCACATGAAAGCACGAACCTTGAGAAGTAATTCATATTTCCACACTACCTTCTTAAAGGGTCAAGAAGCTCCCAAGCCCCAATAATATGTCCACTAGGAGTCCTGAAATGAGAAATCTAGAGTTGCTATTACCACAACAAAGAATTTCAGGTTCCCCTTTTCCCTAAAAGGAATATATTAAAATTGATTGATTTCACTTGAAGAATGACAAATATTGAATCTTAATGAATACTAAATGAATTAATTAATGAAATGCAATATTTGCGTAATTGCAATGCAGAAGCCAAATAAATGTAAATGAAAGCCCAAACCACAAGTACACGAAATTTAATAGTGATTCACTTCAAAACTTGGGGCTACATCTACTTTTCAAACTTATTGCTTGAGTGTTTCACTAAATAGTGTTATTGGGCCAACACTCCATTGCTCACACCTTAACCTAGACAAATTCACCAAGTCTTTGTCCTCGTAACCCAAGGAGACCTCATCACAACTTATTAAGATTATTTTTTACCTCAACAATAACTTACAAAAGCAATTCACCAAATCCCAAAGCTGCTCTTTATGAGTTTTTCAAAAATGCTTACTACGAATGAAATTAAAATGCTTCTGAACTGAGAGAGATGCTAAAAAACAGAATTTTTAGAACAAAAGACATTGAAAGCAATAGAGGTATGATCCATCTACTTCAATCCTATATTTATAGAGTTTGGAATGTTAGTTTAAGAATTACATGGCTAGATACATATTCTGTTTTCAATAAATTCAGTATATCATTGATCCATTCACTAAATCCCAAAGCTTCTCTCTTTATGATGCTTTTAAGTTGTTCAAAAATGCTTATTAAGTATGCAATTAAGGGAGTGTTTGTACATCCAGAAAATGGCAGAAATTAGAAATTTGAGAATGGTGGTAAATGATGGAAACGGAAAGAAATTATTTTTCATGACATTTGTGCATATTACAGAAAATGGTGAAATATGAAATTTATGTATTTGTACACCATCTAGAAAATTACGGAATCTGATGTATTTTTAACATTGATAAAAATTTTCAAGATATCCTATAAATAAAAAATAAATTTCAATTACAAATAAATTAAAGAAATAAATAAATTGTAAATATGACATAAATAAATTTTCTTAATAATAATAAATATGACTTTGAGAAATCTTAATAATATGACATTAATAATATTAAACACTCATTCATAGTTTTTCATAATTAAATAATAATATAACGTAATTTATAACATTTAGGCAAGGTTATTAAAATAAAAAGATTTATGTATGGTCCAAAGTCTAAATAAATTGGATCTCTTATTTACTAAATTATATATGGTCCAAATTAACTTGTATTCACAAATTTTCAACCTAGACCAAAAAAAAATTTAAACATTACTCAATCAATAACAAAATAAAAAAATTTGGTCCAAATCGAAAAAATTCCAATCTAGACTGAAAACCTGACGGTCTTGACCAAAAAGTTTCAATCAACACCAATCTCCCGAGTCTTGCCAATTTGGGAGGAAGAAAGGGAAGTGGCTCATTGACCAACAGGAAGAAGGGGAAGCAATGGCAAGTGGGTCGTTAAGCAAGGGTGAGCAAGAGCAATAGGGGGAGCAGGAGTGCAGGACCGGTAGAAGGCGAGTGGGTCATCATGCAAGGGTGAGTGGGATCGATAAGAGAGGGGGCAGGAGCAATAGGGGGAGTGGGAATGCAAGACCGGTAGAGGGTGAGTGGATCCCTGAATGGGCGTGGGAGCAGGAGCATGGGGTAAGATTCTGTGATTTTCAGAGGGGGGTGGTGGAAAAAATTTTCTGCTTGGTATAAATAGGGAAAAAAATTTCCATCATTTATCAATGTGTACAAACACCCGTAAATTGCAGGCTTTTCTCCGTCATTCTCTTTTTCCAGCATTTTTAGGGTGCACAAACACCCCCTAAAATGCTTTTAAACTGTGAGAGAATGCTAAAAACAGAATTTTGAGAACAAAAGATGTTGTGTAAGCAATAGAGGTATGATTCATCTACTTCAATCCTATTTATAGAGTTTGGAAGGTTAGTTCTAAGATTTTCATGGCTAGATACATATTTTGTTTTCAATAAATTCAATATGTTAATATGTATGAAGAGATTGGTATGCCATTCAATGTGAACTATAGTTTCCTACAAGTTAGTCTATATATTGATGGAAAAATTGGTATGCCAGGCATTCTAAGCTCTCAATTCCTATAGAATGAATGGTATGATGTTTTATAGTAACGACATATCATTCCTACTCCAAAGAGTAAAAGTATTCCAGCACTGCTAAATTGGTGGTCTATTTTACAAAAATGGTATGTTCATTTTATAGTACTTTAAATACTTATGTAGATCTAAGAATAAGTTAGTATATAAGTCTATTCCATGTGTATACATTCTATAATCCTAATTTTTAATGTAAGAGAGCATCATTGGCATTTACAATTTTTCCTAAAATATAAATTTTCATAACTCAACACTACATAAATAATACATCAATTCAAAGTAATTTCTGCATTTTCTATAATCATTCTTGAATTTTCGTTTTTTTCTCGATTTTCATGTGATGTAAAGTCGAACTTTAAATTTTGTTTAATAAAGTACAATGGAGAACTTGAGCTGTATAGTTACTAGAGCTTAGCTCCAGTTTGCTAAACAAGTCCTAACTTAATCTCATCTTCTTGCTTGAAATCTATTAGACACACATGTACAAGTATTTTACTATAAATAGATAATTGGGTCATTTTCTAGATCAATTAACCCATACACCATCTAAACCATATATTTTCTCTTTTCCAATTAATGAATTTCTTTACCCCTTACAATATGGTACTAGAGCTAGTACCCTAACCCCACCCTCCATCCCCCTCCACCGTCAACACAATCATTTGTTGTCAGTACTTTCTGCATGCCCCCATCACTCTCATTGTATACATGGGCTTGCAAAACAACATCAAGTCCTACCATTGTGTCCCTTCTCGTCAGTGTTGTCTTGCCCTAGCCCATGAACACCTACCCTCCCTCCACTTCCATGCAGTGCGTCACAGTTTCTGCCTACTTCTGGTCAACAACATAGCTCTTTAAGTGGCTGTAGTTTCAATCGCAAGAGGCTCATCAAAGCCTACCTTCCTTTGATCAAACATCTTGACTAAACAAACTCTCCTACCTCAGTACATCAAAAAGTGGTTTTGCAATCCACTAGTTGTCAATCTCTTGTGGTTGTTTAAGTTCCTATTGGAGGTCGTCATCTATCAAGTTCACCATAGTCTTGGCCATGGCCTCCACTCAAGATTTTTGGTTGAAAAGGATTACTACCACTTCCACCAAATGCAACAACAAGAACCATCTTCTCTAGTTTTAAGATTTTGAAAATCTTCTTAGGGCACACAAAAAGTAACACCATCTTACTCAACCATCATCAGTTGCCAAAGACATGCTTATGCTAATTGGTTGTTTGATGATTGTGCCGTGATTATGTGGCTTGTCAACAAAATGGATGGTGAAATTACCAATTTTGTGATAATGCTCAAACTTGCTAAGTCCATTTTTGACACCCCAAAAAGTATGTACAAACAAGAAAGAAAATTGTTATAATATTAGAAATTTATGTGTAGGTTGTTACAGAAAAACAAGGGGACCAATCCATACAAGAATACCACGATCACCTACATTTGCTGTTTAACATAAGCAAGATGAAAGAGTATCACAATGAATTAGTCGTTGCTATTTTCTTAGCTAGGTTACAGCCCGAAGTTCCAAACCAGATTTGAGGGCAAAATTTGGAAGCCGGTACCATTCCTACGTTTTAGTCTACCTTTGCTTGGGTTGTTCACATATCACTAGTACGTCTACCACCAAACCTTCCATGATCCAAGATCTATTTGCCATGGTGACCACTACACAAGCTACTGGATCTAAATCTTCCAAAGTAAAATCTCATGGTCGTGAAAAACATCCATGTGAGGTATTTATTTTATAATAATTAAAATGAAGTTAGCTGGTTGGATCGATAATTGAACCAGATCAGCTAGGGAAACAATTTGTTTGCTAGTATGGTTCTGAAAACATTGTAGTCTGGTAACAAATCAAGAAGGCAATGTTTCTCCAGCTCATCATCCAAAGTTTTTTTCTGATCATGCTAATGTTTTTGCCTCAGAATGATACTCATCATCTTTATGTCTCTCCTACACCTTAGGCCCTAGTTCATGAGAAGAGATATTGATAAGATCCTTCATTATGGCTTCAGGCATAGTTGACATAGCAAAGTGTCATAGCAAAAGCAGATCCTAAAGCTTCCCCTCTGAGCCACTTTAACATGCCAAAAAGAGGGAGTGGTTCCAGACCCGGCCTGCAAGAATGTGCTTTTCAACCAGACTCTACAGCTTATTAGTCAATTCTTTCCAGAAGTGAGATGAAGAAGAGTTCCAAAAGGGAAGTGAAATGAGAGATGCCTCAGCTACAAAGCTACACATCTGTTCAAGGATGGACCATATTTGCTATTGACAATATTGACACACAAGGAATCCTTATTTTTAAGGCACTTCCAAGACCATTTACTGAGGAGAGAGGTATTGAAGACTTTCAGGGATTTGGCCCCTAGGTCATCCAGCTTTAAGGCTTGCAAACCTCCCACAAGCTTGGTGAGTTAATATCCTTCCACCTTTTTTATAATGATTAACATTGCTGGGTTTCGAAACCAAGTCACTTTCCTCATGAAGTTCTTATGAAATAAGGAAAAGACAAAATTTGCTAACCAATAGTGGTTAATGATACCCTTACCATTTGAATTTGATCTCTCCCACAACCAAGACCTACATTTTCTTTCAATAGCTTTAATTACACCATCTGGTAGCCTAAACACAGACAAATGGAAGACCAGAATGCCGTTTAGCACAGATTTAAAAAACACAATCCAACCGCCAAGACCCAAATATTGGCTTTTCCATCCAGCCAACCTTCTACCGATCATGCTAATTAAGGATCTCCACTCTGCAGCCTTCGGCTTCTTCAAAATCAAGGCTAGATCCAAGAACATAAAAGGAGTGCTTTCAGCTTTACATGGAAAAACTGCATCTCTATCTTCAACTTGCGAGTTGCAGCAATGACAAATGCATACAAATAACCAAGCTTTTTGAAAATTTAAACGTTAGACCAGATATAATCTGAGGCACCCTCAAGAGAAATTTCATTCCACGAATTTGGGACAGATAATCTCCACAAAATAGTTGAATATCACCATCGTATTTGATGATTGCGATCATAGCCTCACTACAAAGGTTTTCAGCATCAATGCTGTGTCAAACTTTGGTCTTATGAAAGGTTGGCACACGGCAGACATCTAGGTCTCAATCTACTTTGTTTAGCAAGTAAAACATCTATACAAATCAATGATAGCATGTTCTGCTTCCAGCACCTCGTATCTCTAAATTCTTGAAAATTGGTTCAATCTTCTCATTCCACTTGTGAGTTAAAGAAAAAATATATTCTTGTCAGCCAATCAGAACCAAATTTCTCTGGACCATTGCCCCCAATCATACTCTTCATTTTCAAGGATCATCCCCAGCTCTTGTTTGGCCTGAAGTCATCACTCTTACTCATCTTCTGTTAGCATCTGGTTCGCCTGCAGGATGCTAAGCTGGTCAAGCAATGAGTTCTTTTATGCATGCCTCTACTTCTTTTCCTGCCTCCATTTGATATCATCTTGAGTTTAGTAGGCATTCTTTTGAAGGACTTTCCCTACACAATCATTGTCAACAAGCAGAATTCAGTATCTTCCAACCAAAAAAGACTGAAAGAGAATTTCAACCAGACCAAAAAGAGCATTAATCAGTATTTAGTAATGGAGTGTGATCCAAGCAAGTTCTTGGGAAACCATAAACTTTGACTAGTGGATGTTTATCTTCCCACACAAAGTTAATAAGGGCTTCATCAATCATAGAGTGAGCATATTTCTTCTAGGAGTTTGTCCAAGTGATTTTATGGTTTTCAAATGGTAAATTGATAAATTCCCCAGCCTCAATCCAAGTTGAGAATGCCCATCTCTTTTGTGGCATGGCCCCTGGAAGACTGTTCTTCAATAGCATGAATTCTATCATATCACCACAAAGGAACGAAAGTTCACTCACCTCCTTCGAACCACAAAGAGCTCAACAAGAAATTGCTGTTTATTTGCTTTTGAATTTGGGTCATATACCAAAGAAGTCACCCAAGTCAGCCATTCTCCAAGCTAAAATGGCAAATTAAATCCTCCCACCCATTGGTCCATGAGTTCAAGGTTGCAACTTTTCCAGGCAAGACATACACCTCATGAATCATTCATAACATCTTTTGCCAGTAAAAAATCAACTTTTCTCTCTCCCATCCTTTGCATCAAACAAGGAGAAACAAATTCTGTCCAATAAGGTGTTTGTGCACACTGAAATGGTGGGAATTCATCTCCAAGTGTTAGGTGCACTTGGACATTGTCTAGGAGGTGCTTAGGCACCTACCTTGACAACCATGTGCAATGCAACAATGTCATGTCTTTGTTTAGACCAGTCATTGCAGCCCCTAACATTCCAATATAATATCTTCATAAAGGCCTACTGAAAGCTGAAAACCCATCACCCTCCTCCTCAACAGCCAGACCTTAAAGAACTTCACTTGGCTTGAAAGATAGACTTCCAAAGATCCTACACTCTTTATTAGCACACCCTCCTACCAACCTATCACACCTCTGCTCCCATCTTCATACAATATTGACGGAGGGTTTGATGGCAAATAAATCTTTTCTTGATCAGTGGCTCCCTTCAACCACAAGGGGTTGATGATATTGATGCTATAATGAAGATAGTGGAAGAAAAGTGAGAGGTTAAGAAATCAAATTCTCCCCCACAAGGGGTTTTCTTTTGTAGGAATTTGATTCCTACAAGAGTGAAAATTCTGACCTTACTTTCATACCAGACAAAGTAACCATATTCCATCCTTATGTCTTTTAAGGTGGAAGGATGAATCTCATTAAAAAATAATAGGATACATCCAAGAAGTCAAAAAAAACTATAAAAAAGTTATACTGAAACAGTACACTAACAAGAAAGTAGAAAACCATTGTCCCACCCAAGACCAAGAAGTCCAAAAGAATTTATCCACAGCCCAACAAGGGTCGCAACTACCTGAAATTTGATCCTCCCTACAATTTGATCCCATTCCCTGCCATTCTAGTTTGTGAAAGATACATAAGTGCAGAAGGAAAATGACCCTCGGATTTCCCATTCATGGACATCTCCTGTACTAAGTTTTCATTCATTTTATGGAAAACTTAATAACAGACCAGTTTGGTAATGATTATTAAGATCAAATGATACGAAAATAAGCTGAAATTTTGTTAAGAAAATTGGAAAACTCAGTATTTCTTTCTTTGGTGTTTTTAGTTCATATTGAAGCTTTTTTAATACTGATGCACATAACTTAACATATGAAGTTTGAATCAACTTTTTGAAAAACACTAATGTATTCCCATATCCTAAAATCAATAAACATACACAAATGCATCCAAACAAAATTTAGATAAAAACTGATGTCAAGTATTAACAAAATGATAGGGTTGCTCCACTGTGATATGAAGGATGTGGATTCAAATTATAGAAAACAAGCTCCCTATTCAGTGAGTTAAGGCTACATACAAGTAAATCATCCTTAATGACCTATTTGTGCCTTCAAAGTCTATAGAAAAGAAAATGTTTGAATGTTTGACAATCTATGGGAAGAGAAAGTGTTAGAATGTAATAAAAAATCAAAAAAACAAAGGTGCTTGTGATAGTCACAGAATTTGTCAAAATTTCTAAAAATCTAAGTGAAAGTAGCAGAATTTCATAAACAATGTAATAAAAGTCGGTTACTATCATAAAGTTCATAAACAAAATATATATGTTATTGTACAACATAAATTGGTACAATTTATTAATAATGAATTATACATTTCTTTCTTCCCACATGGAACAAAGACATATTATATGCTATTTCTTGTCATAATGAATTTCATTTTGTCATGCAATTTGTTCACAATGAATTTCTTGTCACATATTTTATGCTATTTCTTTTTGTCAATATTGACACAAGGCACTTGTAGTATTTGTATTTCTTCATCTCTTGTAATGCATTCATTGTCATCATGTGAGGTATCTTCTAATTAAACACATAACATCATAATATTCAAACACACAAACTACTCAAACACAAATACATAACGACAAGTTCAGAACCAAAAACAAGTACTACTTAAAGGGAAGTTCATAACAAAGTACATAAGACTCTCAAAGACAAGTACTACTACACCTAAGGTTTACATAAAAGAAATCTTAACCACTGCACTCTATGTTCAAGTGGTATATAAAAAAGTTGATCTTGCTTTTCAAGATTCTCCAACAACTTCAAAGCATTGAACCTTCTTCTAGACTAAGTTTTTCAAGATTATACAATACTTACACAACTTCTTCTGTTCATTTGTCAATCCTATCTAATTTTTATTGTTCAATTTTAACAAAATATTCTAAAATTTTCAATCATTATATATAAGTCTCGTTGTTTTTTTGACAATACTTCATAACTAATGTAGCCACATCTTTAAATGATGCATCTAACATAACCTCTTGGGATTCTACATGAGGTCAAGGTCTCTTTCATTTCCTACCAATTATTGTATAGCTCACATTAGATATAATATTTAAAGAATTTGTTTGTATTTGAAAATCCATAGCAAGAGGTACTTTAGTGGATGTTGCATTGAATAAAATGACATTTTGTTCTTCAACATTATGATCATCATTATCCCTTTGTGACTATTTGCATTATTCAACATATTTACTTTCAAACAATCTTTCTAATTTGTCATAAGTAAGGCAAGGTTTTCATTTGCATAAAGCACATTCTAAATGTTTCTATAAAAAATAAATTTAATATTAATTACATACATTTCTATATAAACCAAAGTCCAACAAATTTAATGTAAACATAACTAACCTCAACAAAACATGTGTCGTTACATAAATTTCTAATCACAAGCTTTGTTGAGGTTAGTTATTTTTATATTAAATTTATTTGAGCTTTGGTTTATATAGAAATGTATATAACTAACATTAATTTTATTTTTTATAAAAACATCCAAACAAATTCCTAAGTAACCCTAGTAACCCTAAACCCTAAGTAGCTATTGATATGAATTTTCAAGTACAGACAAATTCCCGAAATATTATATATAATGCAAGTTGTACAACAATTGGTAAAAACAAAAGAGACCTTAACCTCATACAGAATCTCAAGAGCTTGTACCAAATGCATTTAAAAGCATGGCTACATCAATTATGAAGTGTCATAAAAAGGGCAAGGAAACCTCTACAAAACGATTGAAAATTTTAAAATATTTTGCTAAAATTGAAAACAAAAAGTAGACAAGATTGACAAATGAATAAAAGAAATTGTGCAAGTATTGTATGATTTTGAAAAACTTAGTTTGGAAAAAAGGTTCAACGCTCTAAAGTTGTTGGAGAATCTTAGAAAGTGAGATCAATTTTTCTATGTACCACATAAACACAAACTAAAGTAACTAAAATTTCTTTTATCTAAATCTCAACAATAATAGTACTTGTCTTTTAAAATATGTACTTGTCTTTGAGAGTATTATGTACTTAGTTATGAACTTGCTTTGAGTAGTACTTATCTTTAATTATGAACTTGTCATTATATGCTTGTATTTGAGTAGTTTATTTCTTTAAGTGTTATGATGTTGTTATGTTGTTGCTTAAAAACTTATCGTTATGTACTTTTCTTTGAGTAGTTTGTATGTTTGAATGTTGTTATTTGATGTTGAGACTACTATGTTGTTGTTGGATTATTCAATTAATAATTGCTTGAATATCATGTATTTATTCTATATGTTGTTTATGTAGATATAGATTTTGATAATGATATGAAAATATGAAAGTTACCAATCGAAGAAGAGAAGAAGATGCCAAAAAAAAAGAAAATGTTCATGCTTTCATTGGTGAATTTACTTTTTGATATTGCAATCATTTTTAATAACAGTTCAATTGCAACTAATCGAATTTATGGTAAAGAAAGACAAGATTATATCAAAAAATTGTTGGATCCTTTTTGCCAAATCAAGTATACAATTATAGAAATATTAATTGAATGATTTAACTTGTTTTCATGAAGTTCTATAGCTTGTTGAGAAGAGGAGTTATAAAGGATGGTAATAATATTACAAAAGAAGAAACATTTACAATATTTCTTGTTATAGTAGGGTAAAATCAAAGATATCGAGTAACAAGAGATCGTTTCCATCGTTTAGGGTGGACTATTAGTAACATTTTCAATGAAATGTTGAATGCTATACTTCATTTAAGCAACATGCTTTAAACTAAACCTTTAGCATCAACTCATAGTAGGATTCATAATGCTCTTAACATATTTTCATACTTCAAGGTAAATATTGATTTCAATAAGTTGCTTGTATTACATTTATTACTTTTTATATTGATTCGCATCAAATGCTCAAATTTTTCAAGATGCAACAAGTCATCCGGCCTTCAAGTTCCACAAGGTTTGTTATTAACATGTAATCAATTAAAATAATATAGCAATTGAATACATTAATATTTCTTCCTTTAGTTTATATTGTGCAAGTAAATTTTATTTAGTAGAAGCTAGTCTTCTAGATCACCTAAGTTCATTTTTCCATTTCGAGGAGTTAGATATCATTTAAGTAAATACGCCACCAATCAATTTCCAACAACTTCTATAGAGAACTTCAATTACAAACACTCACAATTAAGGATAGTGAACAGAGTGAACTTTTGAAATAGTAAAGCATAGATTTTCAATTTTACATGATTATATGTCATTTTCTTTTGAGACATAAATCAAGATAATACACGCATGTTTTCTATTGCATAATTTTATTTGTAAAACAAAACTTGGAAATCTACATGAAGAACTAGAAGAGACTTCAAATGATGATAATGAATTTATTGCAAGAGATGAAGAAATACAAATTACTACAAGTGTCTTGAGTCAACAACGACAAAAAGAAATAGCAGATAATATGCGATAAGAAATTATGATGTTCATGTGAGAAAAAAGAAATGTATAATTCATTATTAATAAATTGTATCAATTTATGTAATATGAGAACATATGTATTTTATTTATGAACTTTTTATGATAGTAACAAACTTCTATTACATTACTTACAAAATTCTAATGCTTACACTTAAATTCTTAAACATTTTGACAAATTTGGAAACTGCTACAAACACTTTCTATTTTTCTGACTTTATATTACATTCTGACATTTTCTCTTCCGACAAATTCTCCAACATTCTAGCACTTTCTTTCCAATAGATTCTAAAGACAAAGACAGGACCTAAGGGTGAGCCATGGTGAAATGGTGAGATTGCTCCATTGTGATATAGAAGTCACATGTTCAAATCCTAGAAAACAACCTCCCCATTTATAAAGTGAAGGATACAAAGAATTAAAGTAACTTCCCTAGAGCCCACATTAGTGGGAACCTTATAGATTATGTCTACCCGTTTTATCCTACTATACTCCTTCACACCCACATTTGATTTTCACTTTTGATTTATGCTTTTCTCTGTTTTCAATATTAGTTTTGCTATATAATTCTTGTTTATTCTTTGAAATGTCATATTCTTACTTATGCCTGTTTTCATTGAATAGTAAATGAAAGGTATCTTGAAAGGAAGGGAAAATCAACATCCCTGCAAATGAAACATGATGATTGCAAATCACCATATAGTTCTTGCCACAATGATGTGACAATATGTAAATATAATAGCTTAAGAGAGTTGAAAATACAGAAAAAAGGGATGTTTCTGTGAGATGAAAGAAGCAACAAGATAGCTATAAAATACAGTACTAAATGTTTTGACAATTCATTAATTTTTGAGATGATATAAAAAATCCAATCATCAAATAAAGAATGCCAAACAACATGGCTAACATCCCATCCACCTCAAAAAGGAGAAAAAGCATGAAGTAGAAGCTATACTCTGTGATTGAAGTATGCTAATTCCATAGAAAAATACCTTAAAGGCAAGGAGCAGAGGTAGATTCTGCTGCATCTTGTAAAAATCTGTGAACCTCTGATTCTGGATCTGCTAGATCAGCGGGAGCCTGCAAAAGCATTTTTTTTGTGAAAAAATAACGTACTACAGTTCTACAATAGCATTATTAGCAAAAATAGATATAACAAACACTGCTTAAAACCTTCGCATTGATATTTTCTCTCTTTGGTGAAGCACCAGCTGAGACCAGTAACCTCACAACAGGCAAGTGTTCTCCCCTTGCTGCATGATGTAGAGGCTGCATTCAAAAAACATTAAAACCTTTGAGAAACAAAATGGATAGAATTTTTCCTTTATCTTCATTGAGAAATAATAAAGAAGGGAAGCTTGAGTTTTTTCTACTCACAGTATCACCTTCAACATCAGTACTAGTCAGCATCTGTTGCACAATTTGAGGACTCCCAGCATTAAGTAAAAGTCGAACAATCTCAGTAAACCCTGAATATAGGTAACGGCATAACTTTAATATGCTAGAAAAAAAACCCATTCTACCAAGTAATGCAAATAAATAGAACCACATGGCACATGGCTTAGTGGTTACAACAAATTTTATTTTCTACCTCCTGCACAAGCATCGTGAAGGGGAATTGCTCCTTCCTCATCCTTGATAATTGTGCTAGCTCCCCGTTCCAGCAATAGCTAAATCAGAAAAGTTGAAACACTGAAGTTGCAATACAACTCTCTGAAAAACTATAGGGAAAGAAGTAAAATTAGGGCATGGCTTTTGACCTGGACACAAGGCAGATAACCATAAAGACAGCAGAGGTGAAGAGCAGTGTCTCCGTCTTCAATGGGGGAATCAACACTGACAATCAGATTATCTGCGCAATTAAATAGAGAAAAGTAAAATTATAAAAACCGACTACCAGGAGATTCATCCGACGTAACAACTGAAATAACATGTAATGTAAATGTCATTCAGAGCAGAACAGAAGGACCATCAGGAACCATATCACACTGACTAATGTGATAAATTGAAGAATCATCTACAAAGAGAAAATGAGGTTGATTGGATCTATTCTCTTCATTTAACACCAGTCAAAGCTACCCTTTCAATTGTAGATTATTATGATAGTTTAAATCCTTGTTAGTATCATTTCATTAAATAGCACATTTGTTTCTGAAAAATAGCCCGAAACTTCCGGAACTCACAGATGAAAAAGGTGAATGACACAAATACACTCATGTGACGCTCAAAGAGTTGGGAAAGTAAGATCTTATTCATTAGAAATTACGCCAGTGGTGCGCAAAAGCCAGAATTTCGAGCAAAGCCTTCACTAATGAAACAGGAATAGACAACCTACGTATATGACTTGCGTTAGGGAGATGGGACGGGTTAGAGAAGCTTTACCTAGAGCGCTGCGAAGAGCTTCGAGGTTTCCCCCCTCGGACGCCTTCGCCAAGTCCAAGAGATGTAGGGGAATATCAGCGTCTGCGAGCCAGCCTTCTGGCTCGTCTTCTTCTGAGTCAAATAGTCCCTCTTCCCCCCGCAGCTCTTCCTCCTCCTCGTCCCCGCTTAGACCATTGGGCATTGCCGGAACGGCCATTTTCCTCCTCCCTTCTCTCCTGGTTCGTGTGCTGCAAAGTCGATGGAACCCTAGCGTTTCTGGCTGGTGAGTGTCCTCGGCGAGTTTCTAATCTTCTAAAAGATATCTACGCAAAAAATATAACTTTATGAAACTAATATACAATGGGTCGTGCCGAGTGTCGTGCCAGGTGCCACGGTCCAAGCACGTTCTGGTACGATTTTAATTTATTTTAAAAAATATAATTTATAAATTTATATGGATAGTTAAAAGATTGAATAAACTTATAGTAGCCAAATCTAACTATTTGTTATTCTTTAATAAATTTAAATCATCAAACTACATATAATATACGTAAGTGTGCAATTTTATAAAAGTAATTTTTTTATTTATTAAAAAATAACAAAGGTTATTTTCATAACTAATTTACAAAGTTTTAAAAAAGTAAAAATTACAACACATAATAATTAAGTAAATTACATAAAAATAAATTTACACTTTTACATAATTTGATAATTACATTTAGACAATTTATAATTTAAAAAAAATAAAAAATTACATTCATTAAATTTTACATTTTAAATATACATTTTACCGAATTCATCTATCTGATTATCTATTTAATCATCATGATGTCGAGCAAGTTCTAGATATTTTATATACATTAATGTTTTAGTATATTTTCTTTTAACTTGGATCTTGAACAAATTTTTGTTAATATTGAAAATATATTTACAAGTTACTGAAGATACTAGAATTATTAATAAATTTTTAACCATTAATGATAATATAAGAAATACCACACTATTTCTATTCCACCAATTAATCCAATACATTAGATTCATTTAAATCAAGAAATTAATTTTATAAGTATTGATGATTAATAGAATTAAAAGTGTTCAATTCAAAATTGTAGGATTTGAAGAATATAATGTTGATGGAAATTTATCATCATCTTGAGGATCTTATAAATAACTTCAAGAAGTCCAAGGTGATAATAATGTCAATGGTTGCATTGATGAAGTAAATTCTATTATTACTAATTCATATTTTATTACATATAAATTAAATATTTTAGTTAAATTTTCTTCAATTATTTGTGTATTTAGTCTTAGATGTACATCTAAACATTTTTATATTCTTCTTATTAATTTACTAATATATTTTATTTTACACTTAAAATCTAAGCAAACACTTAAAACATATAACAATGGAATTTGTTGCTAATATTTTAAAAAGTTGCCTTTCATTTTATTTACTATTGATGAAAAAAATTCAAAATTTTCATATTTATTAAAAATTAAAGAAATTTCGTATAAAGAATGTAATGCTAAAATAGAAGTACTAAATACATGATAATCTAACAATTGCATTATAAAAAGGTTTTTAAAATTTAACAAAATATTCAACAATTTTAAAATCAACATCTATTAATTTTTTTGTTATAATCAAATAAATATCTATTATAATTAGTTTTTATTAATTCTTTATATGATAAACAACTTTCTAACATTAAATATAAAGAATTTCGGACATCAATAGAAAATTTTTTATGTGATATGTTAAATGAATCACAAACATAATTAAATTCTATTTGTCATTTACCTGAACTTGTGAAGAAGGTTAAGATATCCCTAATATTTTCGATATATATTTTTATTTATGCAACATCAATTTGTACAATAAGGTTAATAATACAACGCATACATCTTTGACAAAATAATTCAAAATCAGATGGTGAAATTATTCTACTTTTAAATATTAGAATTGGTGATCAATCATCAACAAAGACAAAAGCTTTTTCAACAATGTTAAGAGCTCCGATGCAAGTGAAGGTGATGAAGATGTGAATATTTTTCTATTTTCCAATTCGAATCCAAGTACACCTTTTTCCTCTTCACCTCCAACCATATTTATAATGGAGCCAATGATCCTTTACCTCCCTTCACCCCTAACAAACTTCACTACAAATTGGGTAACTACAGGCAAATTTGATGAATTTTTCCATTGCAATTCCTTTCATCAAATGATCAGCAATCATATCATCTGTAGGTATATAAATAAATTTTATTTCCACTTTTCCAATAATATCACAAATATAGTAATAATGTATATTTATATGTTGTCTTTTTGAACTATTTGCACCACTATGAATCAAACTAATTGTCACTTGATTTTCACATAACATTTCTATTGGACCATTTATTAGACCGAGATTTAAATCATTTAAAAATATTCTGATCCAAATAGTATGTAATGCAGCTATACTATAGACAATATATTCTACTTGTGTATTTTGCGACACACTCTTGCTTCCTACTGCCCCAAGATATAGTTGCACCTCCAAAGATGAACACATGTCTTGAAGTGTACTTTCCATCATCTTTGTCACCTTCTAGATCTACATTTGTATAACCAAGCATTTCCATTTCTTCTACTTGATATGTAATTTTATGGTGCAATATTCCTTTTAAATATTTCATTATTCTTTTAACAGCTTCTCAATGTTTTATTTTAGAGTTACTTTAATATCTACTAACAAGACTAACTACATATGCCAAGTCAAGTCTAGTACACAACATAATATACATCAAACTTCTAACCACTTGAGCATAAGGTACTCTTAAAGGTTCTTTCCACTTTCCAGGATATTGGTCCTTAATCTTTTCCCAAAAACATATAGTGTAAGGGCCAACGAACAATTTTCTATTCCAAACCATTTCAATATCATACATAGATATCTTTCATAACTTATACTCAATATTCCAGACTTTAGAACTCTATGGATCTGAATTTCAAGAACAAAAGATGGTTCCCTCATGTCCTTCATCTCAAACTTTAAGCTAAGTTCCTCTTTTATTTTATTTAACATGTTAGTATTATTTCCAGCAAGTAAAATATCATCTACATATAAGGATAATATAACAAACTTGCGCTCACTTTTCCTAACATATACACAGTAATCTAATCTATTTGAAACAAATCTCATTCCAACCATTGTATCATGAAACTTGTGATATCATTGTCTAAATGTTTGTTTCAAACCATATATTGACCTATTTAATTTGCACACTTTTCCTTTATGTCCTTCCACCTAAAATCCTTTGGGTTGTGACATGTAAATTTCTTCTTGCAAACTACCATTTAAAAATGCAATTTTTACATCTATTTGATGTAATTCCAAGTCTAGGTGTGCAATAATAGTCAATATAATTCTTACTAAAGTGAATTTAGCCACTAAAGAATATGTTTCCTAAATATCAATTCCTGGTTTTTGTGTAAAACACTTAGCAACTAACCGAGTCTTATATTTGTCAATAGATCCATCAGCCTTTAACTTTTTCTGAAATATCCATTTGCATCTTATAGTTTTCCTTCATTCAGGCAAATCACACAATTCATATACATGATTCCTTTCCATGGAATCAATCTCATCATTCATGGCTCCAAATCATAAATCTTTTTTGTGAGATTCCATAACATCTCTATATGACATGGGTTCCATGTAATTTTTCTCCATATCTATTAATAAACAAGAAAGCTCACAGGAATACAAATGATAATCATCCATTCATGCAAACTGATATCTTATTCTTTTGTTGCTAACAAGTATTTCCGATTCAATTCCATTTTGAGTTTGTTCATCTCTATTTATAGGTCTATCTTGATTTTCACCCACAATTTCCGTGGGTTCAGTTATATTTTCCATATTTTCTTCCCCTTCAATCATAGGTTCTTGTTATGGAATATCATTGATATAGTCATCATCCACTACAACTAGTAGTTCCGTTTTATTTTCCTTTTCTTCTTTTTCATTTACAATTTCAAGAAAAGTTGCATCCCTATATTCGATGATTCCCTTTTCTTTATGGAAAAATCTATAACCAAAAGAATTTTCATAATAGCCTATAAATCTACATTTTAATGTTCTAAAATCTAGCTTATCACTTAAATGTCTAAGAATAAGTGCATAGGCTATAGAACTTCATTTCCTCAAATAATATGAATTGGGCTTTACACCAGTCCACAACTCATAAGGTGTGCTAGGTATAGATTTAGTGGATATTCTATTTAACACATGATTTGTCGTAAGCAAAGCCTTTCCCAAAAAACTTTTAAAGAGTATTGAGTGTGAAAGCATGCACTTAACAGAATTCGTCAAAGTTTTGTTTTTCTTTTTCACCACACTATTTTGTTATGGCGTATAAGGCATTGTAGTTTGCCTTTTAATTCCATGCATTTCACAAAATAATTTAAATTCCTTAGAATTATATTCTCCACCTCTATTTGACCTCAACACGTTAATATTCCTTTTAAGTTGTTTTTTCTACTTTTAGCTTATATTTCTTAAAACAAGTGAATACCTCACTTTTATGAGATATTAAATAAATATAAGCATATTTTTTAGACTCAAAAGTATGCATTTTATAGATATTAATTCATGTGTTTTACTGAGTTTTAGTTGCATTTTGCATTGAGTAATGATGATTGTAAGGTTAACTATGTTTGTAAGCATTATGCACGTTTATTTACTTTAATGATGCATGAATTAAGTTTTAAGTCGTAAATTATATTTGTTAGTGATTACTCACTAGAAAGGGAATGATTGATTGATAATCGACTGTTTAAGTTGCTGTAAATTGATTAATTCACAGAAAAAATCATGATTTATCTCTAAGTTATAGAGTCTGTGGGTAGAGCCTGTAAACCACGAACTTACTCCATGGGTAAACAAGTTAAACCATGAACCTGTGCATTGCTTTTTTTGTGAGATGATTTTCATTGATATAATAGCAATTACAATTATAGTGGATGATAAAATATGATGAATTATTTCTCCTGTAATATCATGTACTTCACGAAGGGTATTCTTTAATGAGCATTTGCAGGGAAATTCATATAAGAGTAGAACTAAGAAATTGAATTTAGCTAATGCTCGATCATGGAAAACGTAGATGGACAAGGCAAAGAAGTAGGCTTGCATAGAAATGATCTTACGCGTCCAGATGTGCATCACGTCCTTGCTAACTGCTAGCTAGTGAACTGCCACTCCCTCAATTTATAAAACAGTCTCATAGCCATAAAAACCCACCCCCTCCTTCTTCATCTAAGCACCACTCACAGGACATTCTCCATCTCCTCCATCTTCCATCTTCCACTCGTTCACTTCTTCCGAGAGGAGTTTGACGACATCTTCTTTTCCTGCTAATTCCTTAGTATATTTGCTATTTTTTTCTCTACCTGAGTGTATCCTTGAAGGAAAAACTCTTGGCGTCGGCTACTTCCTCCTTTGTTTCTTGGTGTAATTGCGGAGTGACGCCCAAAATCTCATTTCAAGGTCAAAAGGAAGACTTGCCAACTTGACAACCTAGTGGATCGAAAGTAAAGACAAAGGGAGTGCTTAACCTAAGCAAGTTTCAAAGGGTGAAAATTACAGTGAAGCATTAGGTGTTCTTTTATTTTCCTTTTCCTTTTTATTCACTTTTACATTCACCTATCTTATCACATCTATTTCGATATTGAAAGAATGATATTATGTTGATGTACTGTTGAATGTTTTATTTTATTTCTACAATTTTATCGTAATGTGTTTTATTTTATGTTTTGTGTTATTTGTCGTATTTTTAAGATAAAAAGGAATAAAAATATAAGCGAACAATTCTTAGAAGTTTCAGCAATCTCGAATTGTACAATTTAACATCTAAAACTCACCTCTTTTGCATTCACCACAAGATATCTCATGGGTAAAGACGTTTACCCACAAGCCAACCTTGTGGGTTTGAGCATTTTCACTAAACTACATTTAAATGCATGTAAAATGAAATATAGAATATTTAAGAATTAAGAAAAGTATTTGGAATTAAAACTCATTTGATAGGATCTTTCAGTGCAAAATTTGAATCACGTATTAAAAGACTATCCTTTTAATCCAAATATTCTAAGTGGAGAAGAAATTAAAGTTAATAAAAATTCTCTAGAAATTACAAATATAAAAAGAGATTAAAGAGCATCTGTTACCCTTCTTTCCACCTAAAGATTGGTTAGAGTTATTTAAGAAAATAACAAGCACATGGGACTTGAGAAATAAGTTGAAAATTATACATAAAATAACGGAGTCGCCACCTTCTTTTACTGGAAACAAGGAAAACAAGAAGAGGAAGAGAATGCACTCTTCAACTCAAGAATGAGATGTAAAATCTCTAAGAAAATCAAACAAGAGGTCTGCTACTCAGAGATAATGAGAAAGGATCTAGGATACTGGTGGGGAAGGTGCTAGGCACCCCCCAAGCAGCCTAGCATAAGCTAGCCTCCTTACTGTGATTGATGCACAAGTTAACTAAAATGCAAGGTAAATTGAAAGGGAAGATCTAGTCGTCCGATTAGGAGTTTCTCAACGTGCTCCAATCCAACTAGTCCCAAAACGAAAAGGAAAGAGGCAAAAATCTAGAAAAACGAGTGGAAATCCAATAAATCAATCTAGGAGCCGCACAAGGACTCAAGGAGTCAGGTCTTGGGGCACTTACTGAGATGGAGGTAAAATGAGGTAGAAATCCGGTAAATGCGAGCAGAAATTTGAAAAAATTGTAGGGGAAGTCTGCCAGCCCTGGCTAACTTCCACCCACCTTTGGTCGAAGCCATGGACAACCAGGAAAATGAAAACTCACAAGTGACTACAAAACAACATGTGAAATAATGAGATGTATGTGTAAAACAGAAGAGAGGGATCGAGGGTGATCCCGGGAGAGGAAAAGGATTCGCCTGGTCGAAGCCATGGAGGACTAGGGGGAGAGCTATCAATAAAAGATCTGTCTCCCCCCTATGGGAAGGGGGGAGAGGATGACTAACCTGTAGGAAGGTTGGGCTGGAGTCGTCGCCAGTGAGCTCTCATGCACGGACAGTCGACCGGTGACGAAAGTCGAAAACCAGACGGAGCTAGTGGTTAACCTTGGGTGCTGGGATGCTTGGACGCTCGAGCAACAATAGGATCGAGGAGTCGAACCTCTCCGTAGTGGTATAGGGAGGGCTATTTATAGGTTAAGGTCATGACGTTTCGTGAAGTCAAACCGTCGAGCGTTGAAAGGCTAAGTGTCGCGCACGTTACGTTGACTGGGCAACGGTTGGGCTAGTCGAGTACCTGGAATCGTCTGGAGGCACCGGCACTCTGGGTTGGAATTCTGCCTTTCTAGTCGGAATGCCGCCCGCCTCCTTTGTCATGGAAGGCTAAGTGTTTGCTAGCTAGTTGTAGTGATTTCTAATGCATTCTAAAAACAACTGGTGCAACAAGGCAGATTTTCGCCATTTTTGACGAAATTCCGTCATTCCTGTCACATAAATTTGGATATCTGTGTCTACTGCTAAGGGACTGATCTAGCACAGTGTCTCCAAGTGTTCTTGAAATGAACGATGCCAAGGGGCAGAATTCCACTGTTTTGATCAGAATTCTGTTGTTTCTACCACAAAAGTCCAGAGATTTGTACTTGTGTGGTCAGTCGCTTGAAGACTGGTTTCATGCCTCTAAGGGGCGCATCAAGAGCGGCTGGCAGGGCCAGAAATCCACCTTATAGGCCAAAAAACCACCCACCTGCTGCTAGACGACCAGTCCATTCTAGGACTGGTGTCTTAGCTACAATACCTATGGAAGGTGCATCAAAGGTGGCTAGGGACTTTAGTGGGATGCCAAGTCCGAAGTTGTCCCTGTTTTTCCTGCACACTTAATAAAATCATTAGCAACCAAAGGGAAGGAGTGTTCTCCTCCCTTGGTGTTGGAAATTGGGAGACAGAGGGGGCTTGTGTAATAATTGACCGCTTATTGCTAACCTCCTCATTATAGACTTGCCACAGTCAAATGATGGCTTGCAAGTCTTTAAATCTCCACCAAGCCATTGGGTGGGAGCCAATGGAATTCAAGGAGAAAAATGTGTGGGATCATACCTTGACTTTGTCCCTGAATGGGCTCCATATGTTGGGTTCCACCTCCTGTTGAGATAGGAAGGGCGGAAAGTTGCTCAGGGCTTCTGCTTCCTATCGAGTTAGGAAGGGTGGAAGATGATAGGAGGGGCTACACAGTGGGAGTTGAATGATTTGTTAGCTCCCCTCCAACGAGTACATCCAGCAGGTCATCTTTCGGTGCTTCTCCAGACGGCTAGATCAAGGACACAGGCTCCAATGTGGCGGAAATTGGTGCTTGGGCTGGACTTACAGGTGAGGCTATAGCTGTTGGACCTGGTGCGGCTGCTAAAGCTTCCAAACTGAGGTGGTCTTCTATCGAGACTACTGGCACCTCACCTTGCCTGGTGGTGACAAGATGAATTTTTGTCACAGGGGCCGTTGTTGGACCCCCATGCGTTGTAGTTGTTGGTGGTGTTAAAGATTGTAGCTCAACTACACCACTATCTATGAGATGTTGAATGGCCTCCCTCAAGGATCTACACTGGTCGGTCGCATGACCAGTAGATCCACGAAAATTGCAGTGAAGTTAGGGCTAGAACCACCTTGGCAGTTGTGATGGAGGGGGTTTGACCTTTGGCAAGGTCAGAAGAGCTTTCACCTTGTGGAAAATACTACTTAGTGACTTTGTCAACCGAGTGTACTTTCTTGATGTGGCCAGTAACTCTAGCTTAGGATGCTACTGTTGATGATCAGGGTGTTGCTACTCCCATTTGAGCCTCTATTGTTGAGGCCCCTGGTGAGGAGCGAATGGCTGTGCCCTTCCTCGATGTCCAAGCCACTGCTGCTACTGTGGAAACTTGGCTCTACCTGATAGCTATGCCTTGGGAGTCTGGTTTCAGCCTAATTGTTCCGGCATGGCAAGCAGCTACTCTGGAACTGGTAGTCGGGGTCCCCTTAGTGCTTGCAGCTGCCAGCGATGGAGATGTTGTGGGCGACAGGGAATCTGTGGAGAAGTTGCCGTCATCGACTTTTGACGTCTCTGAGGTGGAATTTCGGATGGAAGTTTGACTTCCACTTGTACTAGCTGACTTGATTGGACAAACACCGTTGGATGATAGTGCGGCCTCCGATATGTTTAATGAGGAGGTAATTGTCCTGAAGCTGGCAGTGCAAACTGAGTTCCAACGGCAGCCTCCCTCCTCTTCTACCCAAGCCCGTATGGCTAACTCCATCAAATGTTGAGCCATTTCTTGGAACTAATGGGAGTTCATCCAGCTACAGTTACAGGGTGCCAAGACAGTGTTGGGTGATGGCCAAGAGACATGGGTACTTGGGATGCATGTTGTTGCAGGAATGGAGTTAGACGATAGAGACCTTGGCGAGTTTCCAAGGATGGTGACCCTAGGGGCCACAGGAGGTCTCCCATGGATGGTTGAGACACCAAGTGTTGATGCACCCATTGAAGTAGTCATGTTGTTTTGCTTCTCCATTTGAGACTTAGTCTGACTCATGATTGTTGCAAGGCATTTTTGTTGTAAGGAGAGTTACTGTAGGACAAAAGAAACAAGTACAAATAGTTCACCAATAATAGAACAACTAAACATGATGAATGTTGTGAATGTATATTATCCTAATGTGCATCAATGCAGTGTTAATAGGAGTTAGAACCTACAGAAATAGCAACTCTTCCCTAGCAGAGTTGCCAGTTCTGTTACCCTTCTTTCCACCCAAAGATTGGTTGGAGCTATTTAAGAGAATAACAAGCTCATGGGACTAAGTTAAAAATTATACATAAAATAACAAAGTCACCACCTTATTTTACTAGAAAATAAGGAAAACAAGAAGAGGAAGAGAATGCGCTCTTTAACTCAGGAATGAGATGTAAAATTTCTAAGAAAATCAAACAAGAGGTCTGCTACTCAAAGATAATGAGTAAGGATCCAAGGTACTGGTGGAGAAGGGGTTAGGCACCCCCAGCCAACCCAGCATAAGCTGACCTCCTTATTGTGATTGATGCACAAGTTAACTAAAATGCATGGTGAACCAAAAGGGAAGATTTAGTCATCAGATTAGGAGTTTCTCAACATGCCCTAATCCAACTAGTCCCAAAATGAAAAGGAAAGAGGTAGAAATCCGGAAAAATAGGTGAAAATCTAATAAATCCATCTAGGAGCTGCACAAGGACTCAAGTAGTCAGGTCTCGGGGCACTTGCCGAGATGGCAGTAAAACAAGGTGGAAATCTGAAAAAATCGTAGGGGAAGTCCGCCAGCCCTGGTGAACTTTTGCCCATTTTTGGTCGAAGCCATGGACGACCAAGAAAATGAAAACTCACAAGTGAGTACAAAATAACATGTGAAATAACGAGATATACATGTAAAATAGAAGAAAGGGATTGAGGGTGATCCTAGGAAAGGAATAGGATTCGCCTGGTCGAAGCCATGGATGAACAAGGATATAGCTATCAATAAAAGATCCATCTCCCCCCTTCCTATTGGTGGGAAGGGGGGAGAGGACAACTAACCTATAGGAAGGTTGGGCTAGAGTCATCACTGGTGAGCTCTCGTGCACAGACGATTGGCCGGTGACAAAAGTCGAAAATCGGACGAAGCAGGTGGTTAACGTCTGGTGCTAGGATGCCTGGACACTCGAGCAACAATGGGATTGAGGAGTCGAACCTCTCCCTAGTGGTACAGGGAGGGCTATTTATAGGTTATGGTAACGACGTTTCATGAAGTCGGACCATCGAGCATTGGAAGGCCAAGTGTTGTGCACGTTATGTTGATTAGGCGACGATTGGGCTTGTCGAGCACTTGGAATCATTTGGAGGCACCAACACTCTGGGCTAAAATTCTAGCTTTCTAACCGGAATGTCACCCGCCTCCTTTGCCACAGAAGGCCAAGTGTTTGCTAGCTCGTTGCAGGGATCTCTAATGTGTTTTGAAAATGACTAGTGCAATGGGACAGAATTTCGTCATTTTTGACGGAATTCCGTTGTTCCTCCCACAAAAATCTAGATATCTGTGTCTGCTACTAAGGGACTGATCTCACGTACTATTTCTAAGTGTTCTTGAAACGACCGACGCCAAGTGGCAGAATTCCATTGTTTTGATCAGAATTCCGTTGTTTCTACTATGAAAGTCTAGAGATTTGTACTTGTGCAGTTAGTCACTTGGAGACTAGTTTCATGCCTCTAGAGGGCGTATCAAGAGCCACTAGCGGGGCCGAAAATCCAACTTATTGGCCAGAAAACCGCCCACCTGCCACCAGACGACCGGTCCATTCCAGGACTGGTGTCTCAACAACAATACCTCTGGAAGGTGCATCTAAGGTGGTTGGGGACTTCAGTGGGATGCCAAGCCTGAAGTTGTTCCTGTTTTTCCTACACACTTGGTAAAATCATTAGCAACCAAAGGTAAGGAGTGTTCTCTACCCTTAGTGTTGGAAACTGGGAGACAAAGGAGGCTTAAGCAATAATTGATCGCTTATTGCTAACCTCCTCATTATAGGCTTGCCGCAGTCAAATGATGGCTTGCAAGTCTTTAAATCTCCACCAAGACATTGGGTGGGAGCCAACGGAATTCAAGGAGAAAAATGTGTGGGATCATACCTTGACCCCTGTCCCTGAATGGGCTCCATATGTTGGGTTCCACCTCCTCTTGAGATAGGAAGGGTGAAAAGTTGCTCAAGGCTTCCGCCTCCTGTCGAGTTAGGAAGGGTGGAAGATGATAGGAGGGGCTACATAGTGGGAGTTGAATGATTTGTTAGCTCCCCTCCAAGGAGTACATCCAGCAGGTCATCTTTCAGTGCTTCTCCAAATGACTCGATCGGGGACACGGGCTCCAGTGTGGCAGAAACCGGTGCTTGGACTGGACTTACAGGTGAGGCTATAGATGTTGGACCTGGCATGGCTGCTGAAACTTCCAGACTGAGGTGGTCTTCCGTTGAGACTACCGGTACCTCACCTTGCCTAGTGGTGACAAGATGAATTTCTGTCACTGAGGCCGTTGTTGGATCACCATGCATTGTAGTCGTTGGTGGTGTTGGAGATTGCAGCTCGACTGCACCACTATCTATGAGATGTTGAATGGCCTCCCTCAAGGATCTACACTAGTCAGTCGCATGACCAGCAGATCCATGGAAATTGCAATGAAGATGGGACTGGAACCACCTTGGCGGCTATGATGGAGGGGGTTTGACCTTTGGCAAGGTCAGGAGGGCCTTCACCTTGTGGAAAATACTACTTAGTGACTTTGTCAACTGAGTGTACTTTCTTGATGTGGCCAGTAACTCTAGCTTAGGATGCTAGTGTTGACGATCGGGGTGTTGCTGCACCCATTTGAGCCTCTGTTGTCGAGGCCCTTGGCGAGGAGGGGATGGCCATGCCCTTCCACGATGTCCAAGGCACTACTGCTACTGAGAAGACTTGGCTCTATGTGGTAGCCGTGCTTTGGGAGTCTGGTTTCGGCCTAATTATTTCGGCATGGCAAGCAGCTACTCTAGAACTGGCAGTCAGGGTCCCCTTAGTGCTTGCAACTGCCAGCGATGGAGATGTTGTGGGCGACTGGGAATCTGTGGAGAAGTTTCCATCGTCGACTTCTGACGTCTCTGAGGTGGAATTCCAGATGGAAGTTCAGCTTCCACCTATACTGGCCGGCTTGACTGGACAGACACCATTGGACGATAATGCGACCTCTAATATGTTTGACGAGGAGGTAATTGTCCTGAAGCTGGCAGTGCAAACTAAGTTCCAGCGACAGCCTCCCTCCTCTTCTACCCAAGTCCGAATGGCTAACTCCATGAAATGTTGAGCCATTTCTTGGAACTAATGGGAGTTCATCCAGCTACAGTTACTGGGTGCCAAGACAGTGTTGAGTGATGGCCAGGAGACGTGGGTACTTGGGATCCATGTTGTTGCAGGAATGGAGTCAGACGATCAAGACCTTGGCGAGTTTCCAAGGATTGTGACCCTAGGGGCCACAAGGGGTCTCCTGTGAATGGTTGAGACACCAAGTGTTGATGCACCCATTGAAGTAGTCACGTTGTTTTGCTTCTCCACTTGAGACTTAGTTTGACTAATGGCCGTTGCAAGGCATTTTTATTGTAAAGCGAGTTACTGTAGGACAAAAGAAATGAGTACAAACAGTTCACCAATAATAGAACAACTAAACATGATGAATGTTGTGAATCTATATTATCCTAATGTGCATCAATGTAGTGTTAATAGGAGTTAGAACCTGCAGAAATAGCAACTCTTCCCTAGCGGAGTCATAGTTCTGTTATCCTTCTTTCCACCCAAAGATTGGTTGGAGCTATTTAAGAGAATAACAAGCACATGGGACTCAAGAAATAAGTTGAAAATTATACATAAAATATCAAAGTCACCACCTTATTTTACTAGAAAATAAGGAAAACAAGAAGAGGAAGAGAATGTGCTCTTTAACTCAGGAATGAGATGTAAAATTTCTAAGAAAATCAAACAAGAGGTCTGCTACTCAAAAATAATGAGTAAGGATCCAAGGTACTGGTGGGGAAGGGGTTAGGCACCCCCAACCAACCTAGCATAAGCTGGCCTCCTTATTGTGATTGATGCACAAGTTAACTAAAATGTAGGGTGAACCAAAAAGGAAGATCTAGTCGTTCGATTAGGAGTTTCTCAACATGCCCTAATCCAATTAGTCCCAAAACGAAAAGGAAAGAGGCAGAAATCTGGAAAAATAGGTGAAAATCCAATAAATCCATCTGGGAGCCGCATGAGGACTCAAGTAGTCAGGTCTCGAAGCACTTGCCGAGATGGCGGTAAAACGAGGCGGAAATCTGAAAAAATCATAGGGGAAGTCTGCCAGCCCTGACTAACTTCCACCCATTTTTAGTCGAAGCCATGGACAACTAAGAAAATGAAAACTCACAAGTGACTACAAAACAACATGCGAAATAATGAGATGTACATGTAAAACAGAAGAAAGGGATTGAGGGTGATCCTGGGTGAGGAATAAGATTCGTCTGGTCGAAGCCATGGACGACTAGGGGGATAGATATCAATAAAAGATCTGTCTCCCCCCTTCCTATCAGTGGAAAGGGGGTAGAAGATGACTAACCTATAGGAAGGTTGGGTTGGAGTCATTGCCGATGAGCTCTTGTGCACAAATGGTCAGTCGATGATGAAAGTCGAAAATCAGACGGAGCAAGTGGTTATCGTTGGGTGCTGGGATGCCTGGACACTCAAGTAGCAGCGGGATCGAGGAGTCGAACCTCTCCCTAGTGGTACAGGGAGGGCTATTTATAGGTTATGGTCGCAACATTTTGTGAAGTTGGGCCGTCGAGCATTGGAAGGCCAAGTGTTGCACACGTTACGTTGACTGGGCGAAGGTTGGGCTCGTCGAGCACCTGGAATCATTTGGAGGCACCAACACTCTGGGCTAAAATTCCGCCTTTCTAGCCGAAATGCCGCCCACTTCCACTGCTACGAAAGGCCAAGTGTTTGCTGGCTCATTGCAATGATCTCTAATGCATTTTGAAAATGACCAATGCAACAGAGCATAATTTCGCCATTTTTGACGGAATTCCATCATTCCTATCGTGAAAATCTAGATATCCACGTTTGTTGCTAAGGGACTAATCTCGCACAGTGTTTCGAAGTGTTCTTGAAATGACCAGTGCCAAGGGGTGGAATTTTTCTATTTTTAACAGAATTTTGTCGTTTCTATCGCAAAATTTGGAGATTTGTACTTGTGCAGTCAGTCGCTTGGAGACTAGTTTCACACCTCCGGGGGGCGCATCAAGAGCGGCTGGCAGGGCCAGACATCCACCTTATAGGCTGGAAAACCACCCACCTGCCGCTGAACAACCGGTCCATTCTAGGACTGGTGTCTTAGCTACAATACCTATGGAAGGTGCATCAGAGGTGACTGGGGACTTCAGTGGGATGCCAAGCCCGAAGTTGTCCCTGTTTTTCTTGCACACTTAATAAAATCATTAGCAACCAAAGGGAAAGAGTGTTCTCCTCCCTTAGTGTTGGAAATTGGGAGACAGAGGGGGCTTGTGTAATAATTGACCGCTTATTGCTAACCTCCTCATTATAGACTTGCCGCAATCAAATGATGGCTTGCAAGTCTTTAAATCTCGACCAAGCCATTTGGTGGGAGCCAACGGAATTCAAGGAGAAAAATGTGTGGGATCATACCTTGACCCCTATCCCTGAATGGGCTCCATATGTTGGGTTCCACCTCTTGTTGACATAGGAAGGGTAGAAAGTTGCTCAGGGCTTCTACCTCCTATCGAGTTAGGAAGGGTGGAAGATGATAGGAGGTGCTGCATAGCGGGAGTTGAATGATTTGTTAGCTCCCCTCTAAGGAGTAGATCCAGCAAGTCATCTGTCAGTGCTTCTCCAAACGGCTAGATCGGGGACACGGGCTCCAATGTGGCGGAAATCGGTGCTTGGGCTGGACTTACAAGTGAGGCTATATTTATTGGACCTGGCATGGCTGTTGAAGCTTCCAGACTGAGGTGGTCTTTCGTCCAGACTACCAGCGCCTCACCTTGCTATTCCAGAGTAGAGTCTTGTTTTTAAATTCTAAATTTCATAATGGACTCATATAACTCATCTTGGGGTAATTGTAGGTTTGTTCTAAGGACTAATTATGAGGATTATAATTATTCTAATTATGTTAGAGGAGATTATTTACCTGTGGAATTTAATGACTACTCCTCACAACATGATTTAGAAGAACTTTATGTTAATTCTCAAGATAATTATAACTAGAATGACAATTCTAATTTATGGGAATGTATTGATAATTCTGGAATGCAAAATCATTATTCAAAATATAACTACATGAATGAAAATTTAAATTATCAGTTAAACATATCACTACAAATACAACAGTTAACAAATAAAATAGATGAATCAATACAAACATTTGAGGATAGTAACAGATTAAATGAATTTGAAAATGATGATTATTTAAACTAGTCAATCTTAAAAGGGGATCAAAATGTTCAAGGAATTAATACAAGTTTAACAAATCTTAATGGTGATTTGCCAATGAATGCTAGAATTAATCAGGACTATCTTAAAAGAAAAATATCATTGGAAATAGAACTACTTTTGAATAGAGCTAATGAATCAATACAACAAACAGAAGACAGTAGGATATTTAATGAGTATGAAAATAATGATGATTTAAATTGGTCAAATTAAAATTGAATCTATCAAGATGTAAATTCATTAGGAAATATGTTATTTACACAGGAGAATATGCAATCATTAGAGATAATTGAAGAAAATCAGTATTGTAATTCAACTGCATTTAATCATATAGAAAAATTGGATGAAATTCAAAGATCGATTGATTCGTTTATAAGGAATTCATCTAATTCTAATCTATCTGAACAAGATAATATTTCAAAAAAAGAACCAAAGAATGTAAGTATTATGTAAAGATCTAATGTATCTTATGAAGGTCCTAAAAAGGGTGATAAGGAAGAACAAATTAATGATAATCTTTCAAACAAAGAGAAAATTAATGTAGAATCTAATCCAGAAAACAAACTTGATGATGAGCTAGGGGACAATACAGAAATCGAAAACAATAATGAATTTAAAAATATAAAAAAATTTGAAGATAAAACTATTAAGAAAGACATTAAAAATGGAGATAAGTTATCAAATGAAAATCATTTTCCATTTCCACATAGAGTGAGAAATGTTAAGGAGCAAGAGTTGGAATAAATCAATAAAGTATTTGAGCAAGTTAAAGTCAATATACCAGTGTTGGAAATTATCAAACAGGTTCCTTCTTCTGTCAAATATCTTAAAACTCTCTGTACCAAGAATAGAAGAAAGAAAATATTAAAAAAGGCATTTTTAGCTAAGGAAGTAAGCTCTCTATTAATTAATCATGTACCTGAAAAATTAAATGATCTAGGAACTCTTGTTATATAGGAGATTATTATTTCAATACAGTGTTAATAGACTTAGGAGCTGGAATTAATGTCTTGCCTAATTCTATTTATAAGAAGTTAAAATTGGATAATATTAAACCTACTATAATAGTTTTTCAACTAGCAAATAAATCTAGAAGAATACCCTTAGGTAAAGTGGAAGATATTTTAGTAAGAGTTATGGAATTTGTCTACCCTATTTATTTTACTGTAATGGAAACAAATGCTTCAATTAGAAATCCAGATCAAGCTATAGTTATTTTAGGAAGGCCATTTTTAGCTACAGCCGATGCTTGTATAAGTTGTAGAAATGGTTGGTTGGAATTAGCTTGGGGTGATCAAAAGTTAGAATTGAATATTTTTAATGGAGTCAAGACAAATCTTAAAGAGCTCCAATTTAAAAATTTTAAAGTTAATCTGATGGTAACTTTTAAAATAGATGAGGATTTAGATGTAGAAGAATTACATCATGTTGAAAGATGTGTAATACCTAGTAAAGAAATGTTGAAAGAGGAAATATTTGAGCAAATCAAAATTATGGACATAAACAAAGAAAAGTTTGAAGATGATAACAAATCTTTAATTTTAGAACATCTTGTTCTTGAACTAAAACCACTTCTAGAAAATTTAAAATATGCATTTCTAGAAGAGAATGAAACTCTACCAGTTATTATTGCTTCGGATTTAACATCAGTACAAGTAAAAAATCTTTTAAAAGTGTTAAGAAAGCATAAAGAAGTAATAGGATGGCAGATAACAAACATAAAGAATATAAGTTCAACTATTTCCCAACATAGGATTAATCTGGAATCTGAAATTCAACCTATTAGGCAACCATAGAGAAGATTAAATCTGAATATTAAAGACGTTGTTAAAAAGGAAATTCTGAAATGGTTAGATAATGATATAATTTATCCTATATCTGATAGCTCTTGGGTAAGTCCAGTGCAAGTAGTACCTAAGAAATCTGGGATAACAGTTGTAGAAAATGATAACAAAGAATTAGTTCTAACTAGAGTTCAAACTGGTTGGAGGGTTTGTATAGATTACAGAAGGCTAAATGCAGTAACTAGAAAGGATCATTTTCCATTGCCTTTTATAGATTAAATGTTAGAGAAACTAGTAGGGCATGAATATTATTGTTTCCTAGATGATTATTCAGGTTATAATCAAATCTTAGTTGCACTTGAGGATCAAGAGAAAACAACTTTTACATGTCCTTCTGAAACATTTGTCTTTAGTCGTATGCCTTTTGGGCTATATAATACACCTGCTACATTTCAAAGATGTATGATAAGCATCTTCACAAACTTTATAAATGAATTTTTAGAAGTGTTTATGGATGATTTTTCTATATATGGTGACTCATTTGAAAAATGTTAGAGAGATATGAACAGAAAAAGTTAGTATTGAATTAGGAAAAATGTCATTTTATAGTTAAACAAGGAATAGTTTTAGGACATATTATTTCTACTGAAGAGATAAAAGTTGACAAAGCAAAAGTAGAATTAATATCTAATTTACCTATTCCCAGAATAATTAAAGATATAAGAGTATTTTTCGGACATGCTAATTTTTATAGAAGATTTATTAAAAACTTTAGTAAAATTGCTTGACCTTTAACTCAGTTATTAATTAAGGATGCAAAATTTGATTTTAATGAGGAATGCATGAAAGGTTTTGACTTTCTAAAAGAAACTTTGACCACTTCACCTATAGTTTATGCACCCGATTTGTCGCAACCTTTCGAGTTAATGTGTGATGCATCAGACTATGCTTTAAGTGCAATCTTGGGTTAGAAATTAGATAAGCTATCAAGAATAATTTATTATGCTAGTAAGACATTAAATGAAACACAAATTAATTATAGAATACAGTGTAACTAAAAAAGAATTTTTGGCAATAGTATTTGCCTTAGAAAAATTTAGGTCATATCTACTACGCAGTCACACTATCATTTACACTGATCATTTAGCACTTAAGTACTTGTTAGTTAAAAAAGATGCTAAACTAAGGCTTATTAGATGGATTTTGTTATTACAAGAGTTTGATTTGGAAATTAAAGATAAGAAAGGTTGTGAAAACACTATTGCAGATCATATGTTTAGGTTGGATACATCATTTCTTTCTAATCTGCCAATAGATGACACATTTCCAGATGAGCAATTGTTTATGCTAAACTCCTGTCCCTAGTATGCTGATATAGTTAATTATTTAGCTACAAGTTTAGTACCTCATGATTGGTCTAGTTTAGAAAAGAAAATATTTCTATCGAGGGTTAAATACTTCTTTTGGGATGACCCTTACCTATTTAAGCAATGTCCTGATCAGATTGTAAAGAGATGTATCCTAGAAACAGAAACTCAACTAGTGTTATCATTTTGTCATGACCAACCTACTGGAGGACATTTCGGAGTTAAAAAGACAATTTTAAAGGTGCTTCATAGTGGCTTATATTGGCCAACTTTGTTCAAAGATGCTTATGAATTTTGTAAAAAATGTGTTCAATGCCAAAAAGTAGGTAGAATTGCAAAAAAGAATATGATGCCATTAAACCCGATCCAAGAAGTAGAAGTTTTTTATGTATGGGGTATAGATTTCATGGGAAATTTTCCAAATTCAAATTTTTTTATTTATATCCTCTTAGCAGAATATATAACCAAATGGATAGAGGCAATCCCTACTAAAACTAATGATTCCATAATAGTAATGAAATTTTTGAAATCTAATATAATGTCCTGATTTGGTGTTCCAAGAGCAATTATCAGTGATAGGGAACTCATTTTTGTAGTAAAAATTTTGAAAAATTATTGAAAAGATATGGAGTGTTGCATAAGTTAGCTACCCCTTACCATCTGCAAACTAGTAAATAAGTTGAAAGTGCTAACAAGCAAATTAAAGGAATTTTAGAAAAAGTAATAAACACCACTAGGAGAGACTGGTTAGATAAACTAGATGATTCTCTATAGGCATATAGAACAACTTATAAAACAATATTAGGAACAACTCTATATAAATTAGTGTATGGAAAGACTTGTCATTTACCTGTAGAGTTAAAACATAAAGCATTATGGGCACTTAAGCAATTGAATTTAAATATAAAAATAGCAGGCAGTAATAGACAAGTATAATTAGTAGAGTTAGAAGAATTAAAAAATATGACTTATGAAAGTTCAAAACTAGCTAAAGAAAAAGTGAAAGCATGGCATGATAAAAGAATTTTACACAGAATATTTGAAATAGGACAAGAAGTTTTATTATATAATTCAAGGTTACACTCTTTCCTAGGAAAATTGAAATCTAGATGGACTAGTCCATTTGTTATTAAACATGTTTATCCATACAGAGCAGTAGATTTGGAGGATCCTCAAAGCTATGAAAATTTTAAAGTTAATGGTCAAAGATTAAAACATTTTCTAAGATATTTTGATAGGAAAGAAGTGGAGGTTGTTAATTTAGAAGAAGACTAAAAGAATAAGAAATATATATATATATATATATATATATATATAAATACAAAAACATATAAAAATACAAACATGAACAAAAATAATAAGTATATATATATATAAGAAAAAGAAAAGGAAAACATTTAGACTTATATAGTATATATATTTAAGCCTTAATGTGTTGGTACAATGTCGTTATTTGATTTATTAAGCTACTATGTTTTATCTTAAGTTACTTCGTGGGTAAACGAGTGTGTCCACAAGGTTAGTTCGCAGGTTAACGTGTTTACCAATGAGTCAAGTCAAAAAAAGAAAAGAAAAAAAAAGAGAGAACTTTTGGAGTTTAGCCACGAAGTTAGTTTGTGGGTTAACTTGTTTACCCATGGACTGACCTCGTGGGTTATCTCACTGTGAGTCATTTAAGGTTCTGTTTGCTAGAACATGTTATTTTTAAGTGTAGAATTTATTGAAACTAAACGATGTTAATCATCTGAAGTATGATTAAGGATTATTTCATAATTCGAATAATTAAGAGGAGGATTGTTAAGGAGAAATATAATTTGGTGAACTGTTGATTGAAAAATTTTAAAAGGAGACAAACCACAGAACATGCACAAGTGTAACAAACACAAATTAAAATTTAGAACATTTGCGTTAAACATCGTAATGTTTATATATGGGAGAGTTTTTCTCTTCAAATGTTTGAATTACATCTAGAATATTACAATTAACAACTAATTATCAAAAAATTTGGACTTTAGGGTTGCAATTTCTTCTTTTAGATGTTCAATCTCCTATAATACAATATCCACTTTTTCTGATACAGAGGTTGGTCCTCTCTATTGTGAAGTGGATGGCTTGTTATGAATTTGAGGTGTCAAGTTATCTTCTTTTGAAAGCTATTTCGGATCCTTTGTAGTCAATACTCTAGACTTCAATTTCTTCACTGCCTAGGAAGATAAATCAGAAGAACTTGACACCAACTGATAAATGAGATCACCATAAAATAATTTCTTCTTGATACTAGTGATCTTTGAGATGAAGATTTTATACCAATTCACCTGAATTCGGTTCAGAACTGCATAGGTTGCAATTTTGACAAAGATGGACAGTTCTAAATCATGTCCAAATCTTTGGTAAATAGCTCTAATAAGGATTAAAGCAACCATATGAGTCTTACCTTTCATATACTTCAACTTATTAAACAGATTAATTCGAGGGTTGATGGCCATGCAATCTTTCATGTCTTGTTCTAACCATTCTACCATTATAGTAGATTCAAAAATCTCTACACCCTCAATTTTCAACCCTAGGCTCTCATATACAAACTCAAGTGTCAAATATATGTCTACTTCTATAACATTGCTAATATGAACACCATTCTCTAGATGTAAATTGGCATAAAAGGCAGATACTAAATTATCAACTCTTAAATTGTTACTTGACCTTGGAATGATTTTCAGCAATCCCTGGAAATCCAGCAGCTCTTTGATTTCATCCATGAGATCAAAGTCCACTGGCCTACTAAACAAAACATCATAACCCTTGATTTGCTAGAAGCGATCATAAGCCTCTTGATTCCTGAAGAACACCAAATTAATCTCTTCCTACTGGGCTGGATCTATGAACAGTGAGGAGGATGGTGCTATTGGTGCTGAAGCTCCTACATCCTGCTCTGTGGTTGGGGAATAAACCACTATTTCTCTGTTCAGAATCTGTGGAGTATCTTCTGTGTCAAAAATATTTTCCACTCCACTAGGTTCATCTCTATGCTCGGCAGCAATCTTTGGTTGCCCTAAGTTTTCCTCATATTGGTAGGGAATAGGAGGACTGTTAGTAATCCCTCCTTCCCTCTCTTCTCTCTCAAAAGAGAGAACTTCCTCTGCTAGAGCATTTTGTAATACATATATATATAAAAAGAGTTAAGACTAAGTCATGAACTATATATCTAAAAAAAAAAAATTGAACTAAGCTGAAAGAGGAGTATTAATTTTAAAATGTTTACCTGAACCTCTTCTGAAGCAAAAATGATTGCTTCATGAATGGTCCTATCTACTTCCCCAAAATCTTGGAAGTCCACTGTAGGAACAATTGCTCCTACCATAGGTCCTTCCTAAAAATTAAATTTAAGGATAAATGAAACATGAACATTCAAGTTAATTTAAAATCGAGATCAAAGTTTAAATTGAAAATGTAATTTTTACCTAAAAATTCATCTAGTTTTTAGCCTCCACAACAGGAGGGATCTCTTCAGGGGTTGATACATCTGAGGAAGAAGAAATTGTATTTTTAAACTGTTGAAGATATGCCCCGAGGATGATATCCTCTTCACTCTCTTCCATTTCTTCTCCCTTCTCCCCTATTATTGCAATATCTTTCTCATGTCTGTCTCCTTCCACTTGTTCTTATCGTTGGTGTTGTTGTTGTTGTTGTTGTTGTTTTCCTTCTTCTTCTTCTTCTTCTTCTTCTTCTTCTTCTTCTTGTTCTTCTTCTTCTTCTTCTTCTTCTTCTTCTTCTTTGTCTTCTTGACGTTGCTGTTGTACATCATTATTTCTTTCTCCTTCCTATGGTGCAAAAGGGTCAGCTATATCCTCACTAACATATACAAAATCAAAATCTTGTGGCTCAATATTAACAGCCACTTCCTCTGCCACCTTTTGAAGGGTCTCAACCTCAGCCATCTCAACTACAATAAAGGCCTTCTCAGCCATGCATTTCCTCCAATCATGCAAATCACATTGGGCTGCAATCTCAGCAACTTCAAAGCTCTCCCTTAGGGAAAGATATCTCTGGATGAAAAATTCATATTGCTCCCTTTCATCTCTATCTTTGGGGAGGCAAGCAAAACTTACATCTTCAGTAACATTAGATGCATTCAACTTATGGGTGAAGGAAAAATATAGAGTTTTCATAAACCACAACTCAGGCCAAGTATGAACTATTTCCTATGCCAAAATATTATTGGGCCTAATTGCACATTCATCTTGCCACACTTGGTGGGTATGATCATCAATTGCCTGAATGAACTCATGGGGAAGACAAGTAAATTCCTTCCGTACTTTATTTTGGAAGAGATCTAGTTGATATTTCAAATCTTTCAGAATCTTCTCCCTTGTTTTATTATGAATGCGGCTGCCCAAGTGCCAGTCCACTGCCGCCAATTTTAAATCATCAAACTTCATTAATTTCATCCACTCCTCCATGGACATAGACCTTCTGGATGTTGTTTGCCATGGGCTAGAGATAAAAAATTTTCCTCTAAGAGTAATGGAACCACCTGTGGCCAGGCAATAAAGCTCTCTATGAAACCAAAATATGGACCTCTTATGGAGCAGTTCTTGTACTAAGTGATTTCTAGGGCGAACAAGCCTCTCATGACAAGACTCTTTTTCAATATAAGAAGCTATCTTCTCCATAAGAAAGACTAGAACATTAATGAAAGCTTCCTTACTCTGTTTGAGACATTCGATTGTATCTTCCTCCACCATTTTCAGTTGTTCTTCCTAAATGATCCTCTTCATTTTCTTGTTCCCTTTATCATGCCACATCTTGGCATTTAGGTTGAACTTCTCGAAGTTCAGCATTTTTATCCAAGCGTAAGTTGAAGATGACACAGCCAAAGGAGCAGTGGAAGTCGAAGCCATGACACTTGTCATGGAAGAAGATGAATAGTCACAATAGGTCGTGAAACAAGGGTTAATTCACGAATGGGCCTTAATGATTTTTATAGGTATAATCGGGTAATCAGTTGATCGGATATTAAGATTCGATATTAATTAGTTGATTATAGGTCTATCCACGAGGTAGCTCGTGGGTAAACACTTTTAACCATGAGATAAGTTTGTGGGTAATCTTCAAAAGGAAGAATTTTTAGGAGATTATTGTTGCATTCATTTTAATCATATTAATACTTGAATATTGCACATTTACTTCATGAATATTAGATACATTGAGTTGACACTTTCTTTTTGACTAACCAAGTAACTAAATGTACTATTTTTGTGCAATATGAACTTTAGAGAGCAATGGAGATTCCTATAGATGTCTTACAAGAGGTTTTGACTCATCTACTAGCAGCGAGAGAAATATGCAAATTAAGTTGTGTATGCAAGAGTGTACGTGCATTCATTTCAAAGCATTACTTTTGTTCGCGCCAAGTATATAAAATGAGAAATACAGTTAGTGGAGTAATTTCATATGATGCACTTCTAGAAAAATATGTTTATCATGAAATTGACTCTAAGGTAAGAATTCCACCTACATCACTAGATGGAGTTCACAATATTTTAGGATGTGATGGTGGAATAATTATTTACAGGTCTTATGGAAAATATTTTTCTTGCAGAGCTAATATTGGGATAAAAAACTCTGTTACAAACGTAGAACTGATACTCTCAAACCCAAACAAAGATAAGCATATCTTACTTGATTTAGGTGCAATTCTAACATTTAAAGGTACTGATAGAAAGACCATGCACAAATTATTTTGTTGGGAAGAACCAGCTAACATTTGGACTAATTGGCAGTATCTGTTGGTCTATCATTTTGGTAAACACCAATGGCAACCAGTCAGAGAAGTTTATTTTGGAGGAAGACCAACAAATAATAGGAATCATGTGATTATTGATGATATCATTTACTTCATAACAAGTTGTACACCTCAATATATTAATGAGCTCACGATCATTGTCATCAATATCGAAGATGAATCAGTGAAGCTCCTACCTATCCCATGACCTATGGGTGCACAATGGCAATTTCATTTTATGATATAGTTGAACTAACTTTATTTGGAGCACTAATGGAGAACCTACATCTCTTAGCTTAATTTGATGGTGGGATATTGAGATGAAATTTGAAATTTGGAGAGTACAAAATATTGAAAAATAGGAATGGAGTCGGGTCTACATAGAATTACAGATGGAAGATCTCAGACAACTTGACATGCTATATGAAGAAAAGATCAGAGTTTTTTGTCTAATCAGTGGAGATACTTTAATTTATTGTGCAAGTTGTTGAACCATACTTCAAATTTCTGTCCCTAGGGGAGTACATATTGTTGAACCATATGTTGCCTTAGAAGCTAAAATGGCTAGCTTGATGCACAAAATTGATGAATTACAACTTAAACAAAAGACTGAGCCTAACATGTCTAAATGTACAAGTTGTTTTGCCATAGGTCATGTTGTAAAGGAATGTCCTATTTTACATGAATCTGAAAATGTTAATGCATTATTTTATAATCAACATAACTCTAATTTCACTCCTACTTATAATCCTAGGTGGAGGACCCATCCTAATTTTTCATGAAAAAATCCAGGACAACAATCAAATCAATTTATAGGATAGCCTTTTATTGAACAAAATACAATGAACAATAGTTCATTAAATTTAAATCACAATCAACAAGTTCATGATCAAAATATTGAGAGACAATTAGCCCACTTAATGCAAAGAGTAGAAACAACATTAAAGTCTAACTCTCAAATTACTGCTCATGATCAAACTATTAAAAGAATCGAGACACAACTGAACCAAATATCTAATTTACTTAATTTAAGAAACAAAGGTGCTCTTCCAAGTCAATCTATTCAGAATCCCCGTTTACCTGATGGGCATATAGCTCATGAAGGGGATGAACAACACCACACAGCTTAAGCCAATAAGGCTGCAGTTTGATGGTGTCTATTTATAAACCACCTGGTTTTCTTGTGAGTCATGAGAACTCCACAAGAATAAACATATATATAGGCACTATTTTTATTTCAATTATACTATTTCTGTGAGTAAAAGAAAAAATATCACATCATTATCATCATTCTTTATTGATGCATAGCAATTGTTTTCAATTCCTTGAACATTACTTATGCATTTTAAATGACTTATCCTGTTGAATTCAATGCATTATTCGGCATGCATCACATTTTCATGATTGACATTGTGGGTGTGTTTATTATGTTCATTATATATCATGAATTCCCCTATCTATACTGAAATTTTCCATTCACATTGAAGACAATGCAAAGTTTAAGTATGAGAGTGAGGTTTAAGTATGTTTAAGTATGAATGTTAAAAATTTTCAAACCTTTTAAAAAACAAAAACAAAAACAAAAAAATTTCTTTTCAAATATTTGTGATTTTCACATCTTTAATATCTTTTATGTTTTTATTCGAGAACAAAACTTGAAGGAATGTAAGTTTCAAGTGTCGCTATTAGAATTAATGGAAAGACCCTATCATATTGAGAGGAGAATTTCCAGAGCCAATTCAAAGTAACATATTGCCCTTAGAGGAGATGAATTTCAAATTAAATTGTGCAATGGGTTGAGTCTCCCTGTTTCATTTGAATTAATGCCTTGTTAACCTAATTTTTCTAGAGTAAATTATTTTCCTTTTTCATTACCCCGTTTGTGTGGAGAGATAAACTATGCCGAGTGCCACCATAAAAATGATCATGTTATGACAAATCTTTCATTCTAATGAGAATTATTCTAAGGTATTTCTCAAACTTCTCTAAGTTAGAGGATATGTAAGGGAATATAGCAAGGGTATGAGCTTTAATTTACCATGGAGTTTCTTTGGGAATTAGGTTATGGAGATATAAGGTGTTAAAACTAGTCAGTTAAGGGTCGCTCATTAGTTTTAAAATTGCAATGCTAGTTATGTCACTATTCTATGTGTTCACATTTTATTAATGGAAAAGAACTATTGATAGCTTTAATGTGCTATAAGCTTTCGTAAAAATAAAAAAAAATGAAAATCAATCGAAAAAAAAGGAAAAGAAAAAAATCAAAAAGAAAATCAAGGAATCAATGTCAATTTGGGTAGAAAAGGAGAAATATTCAAAGTCACTTGGGATGTGAGGATGAAGTGGAATGTTAACAACAATTTAGCATTTTGAGTGATGAGATATTAATTGTCTTATCTCTTGTTTACCGACTAAAGCATTTTCCAATATCTCAGGAAGGAAGGGAATATCTTAGATTACCCCTTTTGTTTGTGAGATGTGTGCCTGTTTTAAATGATTAAATTCCTGATTGAGAGTCGTGAAGGTGTGAATTTCTCTTGCTTGTACAAAACAAATGGTACTTATGAATAGGTGACTCATTGTTCACATTTTAAGAAGAGTCTATTCAACTTAAGGGCAAGGAGAGGGAGTGTTGTAAGGCTAAGCCACCTCATTCCCTGAAATTTTCATAGCAACTGGTGATTCAAATGATCATTTGGTTGGTTCTATTTCTTTTCTCTTACTTTTTATTTCTTTCTGGACTTTGTGGGTATATCTACTAAAAACCCTCTGAAGACACAACTCTGCCACTAGGGTAACGTAAGGGTTTAAAGGCTTGCTGCACCTACTAAGAGTAGTCGTGTTCCCTACGAAAGTAGCCTAGTATAATTTTAGTTAATTTTATTTAGTAGTCTTTATTACTTTCATAGTTTTTATAGTCTTATTTTAGTATTTTGCTAAAGGACTAGCAAAACTTAAGCATGGAGGACTTGATCAGACTCAAAAGTATGCATTTTATAAATATTAATTCATGTGTTTTACTGAGTTTTAGTTGCAATCATCATTACTCAATGCACATATCTAGAAAAATCATCTATGAATGTCACAAAATATATTCCTTGTGTTCATATGTTCTAACACTTAGTGGACCACACACATCAGAAAAAATTAAACCCAATAATTCATCGGATCTATGTCCTATTTCAAAAGATTTCTTAGTCATGTTTCCAACTAAGCAATGTTGACACTTATCAAATTTCATGTCATCGATATGAGGCAATATATTCATTTTTACCATTTGTTTCATTTTATTCTTATTAGCATGAATCAGTTTCAAATGTCACAATTCACATTCCGACATATAACACACAATATAACCAAAAGCCACATTTATTTCATTTATTTCACTTCCAAATACAGCAATCCTAAACAAATCATGTTTAGGTATATAATTTCCCATAGTAAAGACATTTTTGTCTCTACCTATGGATACACGTTCATAATGAAATCTAACTTCCAAGCCATTTTTCACAAGTGCTCCAACAAAAATGAGATTCTACCTCATACCAAGTGTATAGATGATGTCTTTCAATACCATAATGCTATTTCCCAAATCCAAACAATAATTGTCAATACCTTTTGCATCTAAATAGATGTTATTACCCATATAAATGCGTTGTTCCCTAAGACTAAATTCTTTAAAGTATTTTAGTCCCTTTTTAGTTTTTGCAATGTGTCTTGTGGTGCCAAAATCCACCCACCAATCATTGAAATTTGGAATAGTATTATTACATTATGTAATACCAACAAAAATTCTTTTGTTCTTTTGCTATGAGGTTTTGCCTTTATTTCCATCCTTATTTGGACAATTTTTCATATAATGACGAAATTAGCTACATGCATGACAAAAACCTCATGATTTCATTCCTTGTGTTTGATTAGACTTGTAATTGTTTTTTCTTTTGCTATTTTTGTTAAATTTTGACTTGTGAAATGTAGCATTTATTTTTCTAGATTAGATTCATAATGTTTCTGTCTGTTATATACCCAACCTAGCTTGTAGTTCAATAAGGAGAAGTGAGGTTGACCTTAGAGATGTGGTTATTATGTCAAAAATTTCTGGCAAACTATTCAATATTGTTACTATATACAATTGTTTAGATATAAGGGTTCTTGCAATAGCTAAATCTTTTGTCATTATAATTATATTATTGGCATATTCCATTATATTTTGTTCTTCAAACCTTTTGTAAGAGTTGTACTTTTGAAAGAAAAGTTGTATTGTTTTCTCGTACTTCTCTTTCAAAATGTTCTACAAAGTACATATGGTAGTTTAAGTTCTAAACTATCCTCCACAATTTTCTTTTGTTCTACTTTTCTTATTTTCACTTCAAAAGTGTCATTATCAATTTCCAGATGATTAGCCTTAAAAACATATTCCAAATTATCAAATTCAAATGCATGTTTTATCTTCGTATATCACATCTCATTATTCACCCACCCTATTCAACTTTTCAATTAAAAGCAAATTCGGTTGATATCAATTTCCTAGTCATTTTTCAAATTTATTTCACAATATAAAATTATTCAAATAAATTTCTGATTTGAAAATAATTTTCAAATTCCAAATAATAAGTAATTCACAATTATAATGACAACAATATATATTTCATGCACTAAAAAGAAACTCAATTTATTTAACAACTAAGTAAAAATTTTAAATTTTTAAAACATGCAATTTAAAACAACTTTCCTTTTAAAGCATGCAATATAAAATCAATTAACAATTCTATTTACGACAAGAATTTAAATTAATTCTCAATAATAACAATCTATTCCATTCATGTAATAATTAAATCGATTAAATAAGGCATGCAAATAAATTAACAATATTTAATGAAATAAAAATAATAAAATTTCCTTATTATTATTTTTTAAATTTAAAAATATTAAATTTTTTCTCTCTATTTTATTCTTCCCCAAAACAAAAACGTAACCTCCATTGGCGATTTCCAGGTAGCAACGACGAGCATTTGACGAGAAGACAGTGATGCACTTGAGTGGAGGTGGAGGGGTTGGGGAGGTGAGATGCACAAGTGGGAGAAGACTTGACCCGCACAAGAGGAGTGCTCAACATGTGAATCAACGACGACGGCAAGTGACAGAGATTGGTGACCAAAAGAGGTGATGATCATGTGGAAGGGCTTCGAGTGATGGCAGCGCAAGTGGACGGCTATGGTCTTGCACATGGAGGCCAACGATGGTGTCGCAGAGGCAAGGCAAGGAGCATAGTGGCGTGTTGACGACGAATGGGGGGGCGTTCGCATCCCTGAGAGGAGAGGACACAGGCGAGAGTGATCTCGCGATGTAGCTATGAATCGTGCGTCGACAAGTGGAGATGGGTCATGTGGGAAGAGCATGTGCACTGACTCATTTGCAGGGGTGTAGGCGATTAGAAACGGTGATCGTGTGTGGGTGAGTAGGGGAGGCTTGCGAACGATGTGGGTGGAGGAGATCGCTAGTGATCTTGACGACATCTATAGTGAGCTTGTGTACCTTGACTGTGATACCACTATTTATCGATCATCGACGAAGACAAAAGTTTTTCTAACGATGTTGGGGACTTTGATGTAGATGAAGGTGATGGAGGTGTGAATATTTTTTTATTTTTTAATTCAAATTCAAGTGCACATTTTTCCTCTTCACCTCTACCCATATTTATAGTAAAGCTAACGACCATTCTCACCTCTCTCCTCCTCCAAGACTTTATTCTAGATTTAATAACTACCAGTAATAAATCAACATTCATTACTAAATCTTTCCCATAAATAATATTTATTTAATATCATTTATTCACATATTAATATCCATTAAACCCTTTCATTTTTCGATGGTCTTTATGACTACCACCTTATTGCAATATTATTGGTATCATTATCAAAAGTAATACTACCAATTTATTTCTAATTCCATAAAAATTAAAAATTTTCATAATATTATTAAAAATATTTTCAAGGAATATAAAATTTTTCTAAATCTTATTAATCTTTTTTGTAAAACCTAATTATTATAGATATACTGGGTAGTTACAACAATATCTCTATTTTTAGTTATACCCTCTCAAATATCATATTTACATGTTATATAACTTATAATAGTACTCGTAACATTAATAAATTTTAATCTTAACTCCTTTTTGGAACTAATGTAGACGTTTCAATTGTCTCTGTCAATTGTAATACGTAGGGAGAGTGAGAATTGTAAGTTAGTCAACATCTTAACCGTGTAACTAAAGTTGCGAGTTATTTGTAAAAAGAAAAAGAAATTGGAACTAGAATTTTCAAGAAATCGAGACTTTGGAAGAATAGGAAGACGAGGGATTGAGAGGATAGGAAATGAGATTTGGATTTTAGACGAAGGGAATTGAGAAAAGAGAATCAGAGAAGAGTTGGAATGGTGAGGAGAATGGTGGATATGGGTGTATTTACAGGGAAAATTTTCGGTCGTTGCCGCCCACCTGTGTCCTGCCATTATCGTTGCCCGCATCCTGCAGCTGTCGGCGAGTGGTGACCGTTCCTCGGGAGTCGGGAGAACAACCGTCAGCGACCATTCGCGCATCCCCTCTCCTTGCAGCCATCGGGGACCGTTGCTGCTGTAGCCGTCAATGACCATTCCCTGGTCCACGTGTCCCCCAAGCTCAACCGCCGACTGGACTTCCCCTCTTGGGCCTCTCCTTTCCCTCTCTGTCCCTTCACCCTACCTTTTCTTCCCCTCTCCTCTTTCCCCTTCCCTTCTTCCCCTCTCCTTCTTCCCCTTTCCTTTCCTTCTCCGCTTCTTCCCCTCTACCAACTCTCCTTCCAACCTTCCCCTCTCCGTCGATCTGCACCCCTCGCCTCGCCTCCGCACGGATTGTTGGGTGTACCTCCACATGGAGATGAATTCTTGGAATTGAAATCCAATGGTAGTGCAATAAGTGTGCAACGAATGTCCCGTGCAACAAGTGTCCGGTAGAGCAGTCTGGTTAAGTTTGGTGATTATTTTAACCATAATCTAAGGATTATGTTATTAAGTAAAAGAACATTTTTCGCAAGAAAAATGATAACTGTATTTTCATCTTCTTCTTTTTTTACTATTACACCATTTTAATCGTAAGGTCTATCAAAGGAGTGTACGTGGTCAAATTGAGTTAAAATTTTAACTATTAAGTCGCAACTTTATATTCTTCAAATTAGAAGGTTAGATTGAGAATCAAAATAGTGGAGAATTAGATTCAAAGAAGGTTTCATCAAGGTTCCATTTGTGTAGTTCTGCAATATACACTTATGGTAGAATATCAATTTGAGGGGTGAAACAAAGTCTATTTTAACTGAAATTTTTTCAATGATTCAGAGATTTGTAGAGTTTCATTCAGGCAAAGTTTCGTAATTTTAGCAGTTGTGTAGTGATAGCATAAATTTCTGAAATGTAGATAGTCAAATTGGGTAAACTGTGTATCCCTTGTTTGTTTATATTATTGATTGTATCATTAAGATTTATAGCAGTGGTATATAATACCTCTAGTTAATCATTAGAGAAAATCTTTTATACCCCAATGAAAATGATGGAAATGTAGAATTAAAGGAGTGTTTATATACCAAGGAAAAAAAAAAAAAGAATTAAGGAATTAATGGAAAATGAAAATGACAGAATTTGACAAGAAACTATAAAAATAAGAAGTGTTTGTGTACATATGGTAAACTATAAAAATTTAGGTATTTGTATCTATATAAGAATTCACAAAAAAAATTAATATTAACTTTTTTAATATTGAAATATCAACAATTGTAGACTCTCTAATTTTCGTTGCAATATTTTGGACGATCTTTTGTTCGGACCATAAGGTTCTGTGATACTTCATATTTCTACTAATCAATATTATTACCTTCCAAACAAACGAGTGGATTTAATTTTAACAATTTTTTGGGTGAAAATTTGAACAAATAGAAATGTTCTGTTTTTCTTAAAACAAATCCTAAAATAGAAGATGTTTTTTATTTTCAACCATAAGAAATACTTATATTTAATACATCAAAATTTATGAAGAATAGAATCTACTCCTTCCCAAATGCACCTTTACAGAGTCAAGTTGAACCATATTGAAAACTTAAATAATTAATAAAAAATACATAATGTATATTAATAAATAATATATAATGCAAGTTATATTATTAATATATATACATAAAGGTCATCACAACTCAACGGTGTTGTGTTTTCCATGGGAGAAGCACATGGCGTGTATAAAGAAGCCGTAAAGTATATGGTCCAGGACGTAAAACTTGTGGCTTATGTGGATTTGGATAAATTAGATTGTTTGGATATGCAACCTGTAATTTTAGTATCAACCCGGTTCAAATAATGATAAAAGGCTAGAGATGTGTTTGTTTACATTTATTTCTAACTTCAGTTTTCAAAGCAATGTAAATAAACGTATCTATTCTTGTTACTGTAACTACTCTTGAAGATTTGACACATCAACACTTAAATAGTTCATTTTAAAAAAACACGATAAATAACTTTTACATCACTACTTTTTTTCAAAAAGTTCACATTTGTCCTCTCTTCTTTTGCAAATGAGGAATGTAGCTAATGAGGAAGGAGAATGCTGAACATATGAGTAGAAAACGGAAAAAAAGAAAAAAAATGAAGAAAGCGGAAGTGAAAAAAAGAGAAAAAAGATAAAAGGGAAAAAAAAGAAAAATATTACATAAAAATTATATTTAAAAATAAAAGTATTACAAAATTACAAAAAATTATGATAATTTTTGTAAACATTTTTTAAAATTATATTTACTTAGGAATAACATTTCTTTTTTTATATATCTATTCTATTCATACAAACTTTAATTATCACTTTTAAAATTAAAAAAAAATTCATTCAAAGGTAAAATTAAAACTTTATAAAAATTACGGCCTAACAAGTAATCATAATTCTTCAATTACAACTCTCTTTTTCAAGTGTTATTCCTTCAAAATACAACTACAATACCACTCCAGAAATTAGAAGTTATACTCTAAAGCTAAAACAAACACCCTAAATCCAACAGGAACCAAAAAAAAAAAATTGTTGATGATGCAACAGTCATATATACAAATGATGCATAATGTAATGTATAGCAAGGGAAAAGCACCCTCCATGGCATCACAGGATTCCTCCTCCTGGAAGAAAAAAAGACTATAACCTACCATGATCAGATATTGTCTCTTCTGAAGATGCATCACCATCTATGATGACCAAATCATTTCTTTTAGTACATTCTGAGTAATTCCTATTGAGATCAAGATTAATTTTCATATCGAAATCTTTGTTCCCTGGCACCAGAGAAGTCAAACGAGCCGGTGGGAAAAGATCAAGCCTCTTTGTTGCCAAATTGGAGAAATTTGATGCATCAGATGTATTCAGATTCATGTAGCTACTGCCACATGCTGTTCCTCTTTTTAGTATACCCTTAATAGGGTCTCTCGGGTGATTCAATGGCACAACAATATCAGAATTTAAGGAGAACGCACCATATCTTGGAATAGCAGAAGCACCAACACATAAAGATGGCTCACTTGGACCTGGGAAATGCACACCAACGACCTCCTTAAGCCAATGGGGCAGATTCACATTTGCTGGGAAACCAGCATGCTTCTGCAAGATACCCATAGTTCTGCTAGGGCTTTGCTGAAGTGCAGTAGACCCAAAGGAACCCAATGTCCTCTCCTGACTAAGACCTGAGTTTTTCCAAAATAGTTTCTTAGAGCAGAGATCCGTAGCATAAGAACAGGAGCCTAGATTGTCATTAGTCGGCTTTTGGGCCGGGCCCAAGTCAGAATAATGGAAGTGCCTTCTGTTGGAAAAGCCTTCCAAATTGTGAAAGCAGGGTCTTCCCAGAGAAAGGGTAGTATCAACTCTTGTAGCTGGAAACTCATAAGAGGCGCAACTAGACAAGCCAGAGGTACTGCCATAATCTCCAACCATTGGCTTACTTGCAAGAGTATCAGCAAACATAGGCTCGGTTGAATGAACCATTAATCCATTCAAGAGCTTAGCCTGTTCCATCTCCCACCTCTGGGCTAGATCCTCAACACTCCTCAGCTCAGAGAAGTATAGTCTTGAATCCCTTAACATGGCGCTCCAGTTGTTTCTTCCATGTCTTCTCACCCCTATCCAGAGGGAGTCTAATTCCTCTTCTGTCCAAAACCTCTGGCACCTCTTATACTTCCAAGGAGATTCTTTCCCTTGGTTTAACATCCTGATTTCTTCAAACAGGTTGTCAAACATTGGCCGTTCGGATCGTCTCCTTGGTGCATTTCTAAGTGAGGATTGTTGTGAGATTTGACCATCATAAGTGAAATGCTTTTTATGGCTAAATGCTGATGCCATGGACAAATACCCAGATTCTCTAGCAGCAGCTGAGGTAGCTTCAAGTTGCATGGGAGAAATAAAATTTTGAAAATTGGAAGATTTGTCTTTTAATTTGGAACAATGAATTTCAAAACCAGCCTTGGTCTTGGGGCATGGAAATCCTTGCGGCTGTTTATCTTGAGGAATTAATTCTCTATGTTTCTGCAATAAAACGAATTTTTACGTCAAAACAACATACAATAACAATCCAAATCATAATCCTACAAAATGGGGTCGACCACAAGAATCCTTGTCTTTATATATTTCTATGATCAAATCTTTGATTAAATCATAACCAAGTAGTTTTAAACTTTTTTCTACTTCTTTAAATTTCTTTTGTGCTAACTAATAATCCTTTCCCAACAAGTACATCCTTTACCTCTAAAAGATATGACCAAATCATCAAGCCAATTTTCTTTTATGTTATCTTATCTTCAATTGATATAAGTCTCACTGTATTCCTAATAAATTCACTTTTCAACCTCTACAGTATTACCACTCTTCTATCTAAGTATTTGCATTTCTACAATACTAACTTTTTAAATATAGCGTAATTTACAGTCTAACATTCTAAATCATATAGTATAGTCAGATGAATAGTAATTTTATAGAAATTTCTTTTTAATTTTAAGAGTATTCTCCTATCACCTAATGCTCCAGAGGCATCTGTCTACTTCAGAAAAACATACTGCTAAAAATTATCATCAAAGAAAAAACTAAAACTGCAGAAGGAATTGAATATAACACTTGAACTAGTCAACACACAGTAATTTGAATTAATAAACTGAGGATGAAAAAATATTGTGGAAAGAAGAAAATATTTTTTGATACTCACAAACGCCCAAACCACAAGGTGGAAGTGGAGGCAAGAGAATTTACCTGTTCACACAGATTATCCATATTCACTGGATTTATATTAGTTTGCTGCACAGTGAGTAACTCCATGCAATTGCCATCACTTTTTTCCACCGATGTGCAAGTCGTTCTCTCTTTTTGTGCCATGTGCAATGTTTCATTCAGGCTTTTCAACCATTGAAGTCCTTCTCCTTTCCCCAAACCTGCTGCAGTTAACAAGTGGTAACACAATTTCTACATTTTGAATAGTCAAAAACAAGAGTTAGAGTGGAAGACTAGTAGCCAATTACATGGGTTTGAATTAAAATTGCCCACAGCAGGACAAGCATTGCATCGCTCTGGATCAGCTGAAGAACACCTATCATCTCCAACAACATCTGCTATGGTAGCTAGTTCAGTCTTCTCTGAGGATTTGGAATTGATTGCTAATTCCATGTCTACCGAGGTTCCAATATCAAATTGTTTCTCTTCATGAGTTAGATCATAATTGGAATGCATTGTTGTGATATTTGAAGAACAGGTTGATGAGAAATTCAGAGGAAGTTCTCTTTTCTCATGTATGGAAAGACTGGGGAGGACATGTTTATTTTGTTGAACTTTGGGTATCGGGCACAAAGGAGATTCTCCCAACCTGTGATCCATTCTCAGTGGAATGAGATGTCTTGAAGCAGATAAAAGTAATGAATGAAGGATCATGTAGATTTACATCTTAGTCTGAAGCAAATCTCCTGAGGTGAGCATGAAGTTGGTATCTTCAACTTGAATCTGAAAGGTATTGCATCATTTGATTGTAAAATTCATTATAACCATCAGTCATACTAAATAGTGATGCATCATATTGTTACCGGAGACAGGTAATTTGCTTAGCCTAATCCTGGTTATGCAACAAGCCTAAACATTCCTATGTTGAAGAAATTGTGATAATAATTTCTTACAACAGACTGGGTGCCCACCATTGCGCTGCCATGAAATGTTCCATGCTACAAAACTCTCCATGCCATGAGCATACATGATTTGATTTTGTTCAGCTTAACTTGGGAGTTAAATTATGAAACAAATGAAATCATATTGTTTTGAACCCAAGAATACAAAACCATTCAAGCTTCAGCTCGGTTTGGATTATGCTTCACAGCATGGATCTAAAATTTTAAACCCAAACCAAGCCACTTTGGATCAACCATCAATTAATCATTAAGTCGATAATTCAACTATACGAAAGTCAGTCTAACAACAAAAAGAAACCTGTGGGTTGTTTCAAAGTGGTTAGATCAACAACTTGTTTTTCAAAAGATTGTTTCACATCTAAAACATAGATCAAACAAATCATGAAAATCAATATTAAGCAATAATCATTGCCTTAGTTCTGAGGTAAGGCTTGCCACATGAATCCTTTAAATAAGAGCAACACATGCTTCTCAAGAGGGTGCCCATGCTAATACTAAGGGGAGTCAAGAATTCATTTTGCCCCCGCACCTTCCAAATCGAGTAGAATCATAGCCTGAACCCCTCACCCAAACTTTGCTCAAGCTCAACACTCACAACTATGCTCTCTACTCACGACTGTGCTCTCCACTTGTTGGGATCATCATGATTGTCCTCTCATCGTCACTACTCCTCACCGCTTGTCCTTGCTGCTCCTCGTGATCAGTTCATCCTCTCCCAAAGCCCTAATTCCCTCCTCACCATTACCCCTTGCCGCTTGTCCTCGCCACTACTCCTCACAATAGGTACAAATGCTTGCAACCTTCATTAGTTGTCTTTCAATTTATTCAAAAATTCCTGAGATCTATGTTCTGAGGCCCTCAATTTCGATTTTTTACATCATTTTGAATTTGAGTGGTCAACAACACACCTATGAAAGTTATCATTAGACATGATCTTGCTAAACTTATCAAACCAAGCCTTAGGACTTTGTTTGAGCTCATATATTGCCTTTCCTAATAAGCATACTTTAGACTCCTCCTAAACAACATAGTCAGGAAATTACTACATGAAAACCTGTTTGAAAAGATCACCATACAAAAATGCATTTTTAACATTCAACTAAGACAGACCAAGCTTGATTAACAGCAATAGAAATAATGACACAAATGGAATTGAGCCATGAAACAAGAGAGTTTTAGCATAATCTATACCATGAGTTTGAGAAAAACTACAAGCAACCAAAAGAGCCTTATAATGATTTACAACAATCTATTATATCATCAAGTTTATAATTAATGGTATACACCCACCAACACAAGACCACATGTGCCTTGCCAGGACAAGAAACTAGCTCTCACATTCCCTGTGACTGAAGTGCTTCAATTTTCTCATCCATCGTGGTTTTCTAGTGAGGTGCCTATAGTACTTTTTGATAATTCCTGAAAAAGGATTCTAAGGAAATAGTGCAAAACTAAGAAAGATTGGGTGTAAGTAGTCAAAGGAAACAAGCTAAAATAGAGGATGTAAAGTACAAGATCAAGTACCCTTTTGTAAAGTAATAAGTTGGTCCAAATCATGTTTGTGATCAATAGGGTGTAGATCTGGAATTGGATCAAAGGGGGTCTTAGGCAGAGACAAGTGAATAGCCTTCTAGTGACGATGAAAAACCTACAATAATTGGTGTAATAATGTTATTCCATACATGTCAAAATCTGGTGAAGCACTTAGTGAGGTCAAGCTACTTAAGGGAATAGGAGTAAGAGAAGGAACATGGTGAGAAGTAAAGAAGTATCAATGGAAGAAGAAGACATAAAGTACGTGGTTGGTTTTCAAAAAGGGTATCATCATATGAGATAGTACTTTCAAGTAGATGGGTGATAAAGATGACACCCATTATGGTTCTTTGAATAGCCCACAAAGGCACACTTAATGGATCTAAAAGACAACTTGTCCAATCTAGGTGAGGGATCATAGACAAACGCTACAAACTAAAAACTCTAAAAGGCAAAGTGAAGATATCAAAATTAAGAAAAAGGTGAGTAATAGGGATGTTGCTGCCTAAACGAATGGAGGGCATCCTATTTATAACAAAGGATGTTGTAAGAATAGTATTAGCCCATAAATATTTGGAGACACCCATTTAGATCGTAAGAGTTTGAGCCACATTTACAAGATGTCTATGTTTGCACTACTCAACGACGTTATCGAGAAAACTTGGTGTGGCATTGTTTCTTGTTGGAATAAACCAAAAATTGCTTCACAACTCAAGGGACATATTCTAGCTTTAGACATCCTATCGTTCCTTCAGACTACCTTTAACAAGGCACTACACCTATTAATCCAGACATCACCTTGGAAAAAATTCTTTATATTTCTGATTTTCCTATTAATTTGCTTTTTATTAGTACCATAAAAAAACATTTATACTATTATGTAATCCTTTTCCCTTTCCATTGCTCCTTTCATGATCTACAAACAAGGAGGAGAATTGGAGTCAACCATGAGCATGGTCAGAGGGTCTACATTCTTGCCAAGGACGAAATTTGTCGAGAACTTGCAGTGGTGGTTACCTCTCATGGTGATTCCTTCTTATTATAACATCGTCGTCTCAAGCATCCTTCTCATTACAAGCTTCAAGAGGCTCTTCTTTGGGTGTCTATTCCTTAGTTCAGTTGTTCTTCGTGTATTATGGGTAAGCAATTTTAAACTACCTATGTGAGTCAAGAGTTGGCATCTGCTCCCAAACCTTTTGATATAGTTCATTATGATGTCTAGAGACTCTCTCAGGTTGCATTTGTTTCTAGTTATCATTATTATGTCGATGATTTTTCACAAACATCTTAATTGTATTTGTTGAAAAATCGTCAAACTATGTTAGATGTTTAAACCTTTCTTAATGAAATTCAAAATCAATTTAATATTGTTCCCAAAATATTACATACCGACAATGCTCTTGAGTTTGTTCAAACTTCCCTTGTTTCCTTATGTGCAAATTGTGGTATACTTCATTAAACCACTTGTGCACACACTTCACAATAAAATGAAGTTGCTGAACGTAAACATCATCGTATTTTTGATGTTGTGCGCTTCCTTTTGATTGAGATGCATGTGCCCAAGTATCTTTGGTCTGATGCAATTTCCACGGCTACTTACCTCATTAATCATTTACCCTCTAATTCCTTGGGTGGAGCAATTCCCTTGCAGTGTCTCCTACAAGACAAGGAACTATTTTCCCTTCCAAAGTTTTCGGGAGTACTGTCTTTGTTAAAAACCTCTTTCTAAGGCTTGACAAGCTTTCTCCTAGGTCTATTCATTGTTTTTTTTTGGATACCCCTAATCCTCTAAGGAGTATCAATGTTATCATCCTCCCATACACCATTATTATACCTTTGCAAATGTGATATTTTAGGAGGATGTTCCCTACTTTTCTGAGTCTCAAGAGTCATCAACTCCTTTATTCTCTCATTCTCTCACAACTTCTACGGTTAAGCTTGAGACGCCCCTATCTCCTCCATCATCACCCTTGCCTCCTCTACCTAAGGCTTCCCCACCTCCTACTAAGACATCACCTTCATCATCTGATGCCTCTCTCGTACCAATTGAGGCTTCTCCTACAATCTCTAATGTCTCTTCATCCTCTAAAACATCTACTCCACCACCAACACCACTGTTACAGGTATATCATCGGTGGCCACGTGTATCCCCTGCATCACCTCCTTCCAATGCAGATCAAGAGAACCTAGACCTTCCTATTGCCTTACGCAAAGGTACACATTCTTGCACCATGTATCTCATTTTCAATTATGTTTCCTATGATGTTCTTTCTCTTGATCACAAATGTTTTGCCCTTGCCCTAACTTTAAAATTTTTACCTAAGAATTATCAAGAGGCACTGACTCTTCCACATTAGGAGTCTACTATGGATGTGGAAATGCAGGTATTACTTGCTCAAAGGATGTGACAACTTGTTCCCCGACCTAAGCACCTGTCAGTCGTTGGATGTCGGTATGTTTACATAATAAAATATCGTCTTGATGGTATAGTGGATCGGCATAAAGCTCGTTTGGTAGCTCGAGGGTTCACCTAGACACATGACATTAATTATTCAGAGACGTTCTCTTTTGTTGTGCGTCTTCCCTTGATTTGCATCCTACTTGCTCTTGCTATCAACCATTTGTGAGAACTTTGCCAACTGAATGTTTGCAATGCCTTTTTGTACAGTGATCTCTCAAAGAAAGTCTATATGGAGCAACCTCTTGGGTATGTTTCTTAGGAGAAGACTCAGGTTTGTCGACTACGCAAGGCCATTTATGGACTCAAGCAAAGTCCTCGAGCTTTGTTCGCTAAATTCAGCTCTATTATGCTTTCACATGGCTTTCACAAGTGTCTAACTGATAACTCCATTTTCATACGGAAGTCATCTACCAATTACACTATTTTGGCCATGTATGTTGTTGACATTCTTCTTATAGGCGATGACATAGTTGGAGTGGCGTATACTAAGGCATTTCTACGCAAGCATTTTGTTATACGCAATATGAGCAGACTGCAGTATTTCCTTGGGATTTAGTTTGCCTATGCCAAGGGAAAATTATCTCTATCACAATGGAAGTATGCCTTAGACTTGTCAAAGGAAACCGAACTTTTGGGGTGTAAGCCAAAAAATACCCCAATAGATTCTAATCCTCCTTTCTAGGACAAGGAATCAAAACTATTTAAAGATGTTGGTTGTTACTATAGACTTATTAGCAAGCTGATTTATCTAACTGTGACTTGCCCAAACATATCATTTGCAGTTGGTCTCCTAAGTCAGTTTATGCAAACAACTAGAGAAGTAAATTGGCATGAAGCATTGAGGGTTGTTGCATACATTAAGGGGAGTCCAAGAAAGGGACTACTCTATTCCAACAATGGGCATTAAACAGTTAGAGAGTACTCTGATGCTAGTTATGTTGATAACAAATCTGATTGGAAGTCTTCCTTAGGCTATTGCACTTTCTTTAGAGGTAATTAGGTGACTTGGAAAAGTAAAAAACAAAATGTAGTTTCCAAGTCAAGTTGTAAATCCAAGTATCATGGTATGTCCCATATTGGAAGCAAACTTGTGGGTTCAAGCTTTGTTGACTGAACTTGGAGTTAGAGTTCCCACGACGATGCCTATGCATTGTGACAATATGACAGTCATTTATATTGCTAGCAATGATACCTTCTATAAGCATACAAAGCATGTTGAAGTAGATTGTCATTATGTTTGAGATCTTCTATCCAGGGGAACTATTTCTCTTTTATTTACTCCATCTCAACAGATTGTAGATATATTCACCAAAGGTCTACATGTGGGTCCATTAAATAACCTTTGTAACAAGCTAGGTTTGTGTGGCATATTCACTCCAACTTGAAGGGGAGTGTTGGAGATATATCTTGTATATGGGTTTATAGATAAATGGATTCTGCAAGATCCATTTATCCTCTAGTCATGTATTTATACCTTTTATATTTGAATGAAACTCTAAGCTTTTTCTCTCCTTTCTCTTCTTCTTCTTCACCTTCCTCTCCTTCTCCACCTTCCTCTCCTTCTCCACCTCACGTGGAACTCGAGCTTTTGATTCAAGTTGGTATCAGAGCATAAGGGGGGTTCGCCACCATTTCCCACATTGCACGTCACATTGCCGCTACCAAACATTTCCCAATTGCACGTCGCGTCATCACCACCGAACGTTCTCCCACGTTGACCTGTCGTTCTTCCTTTGCCGCATGCATTGATCAACAACACGAGAGGAACATTTCCTGTTCCTCACATTTGGGCAATCCCCCTTGCACTTGATGCACGTCTTTTCCATCAGATGTGACCAACAACTAACTCCAATGGTAGAACAATTACTTTGGATTGTTGAAGGCACCCACAAAACAACCTTCTCTTTGGATTGCACATGACTCTATTCTCATCACAATGGCGTTAACCCCACCAGTTGATGTATCCAAACTCAATGTCACTGGTAGCAAGCTCACCAAGATAAACTACCACTTGTGGTTTGCTACATTTAAGTCCTATGTTGTGTCTCAAGTCAAAGAACACCACTTGTATCTAGACCCACCGGCTGAAAGTGATGCTACCCATCCTACTTAGAGAGTTGTAGATGTAGCAATAATCTCCTTGATGCTCAATAGCATGGATGATGGAATCACACGTGATATTGCTCGAATCAGGCCTACATATTGGATGTGGGAAAGTTTACATTCCACATGGGAAAACGATTAGAACATCTCCTGTGTGTAAGGTATATGAGACCTTATTTTCCCACAAACAGAGTGACTCATCTCTTCATAACTTCTATACGAAGCTTTAGTCCCTTCTTGAAGAGTTGGATATATATCAGTCTACCCCAACTGAACCTGGCTCTGATACTAACTTGAATCAAAAGCTAGGGTTTCACGTGAGGTGAAGAAGGAGAGGAAGGTGAAGAAGAAGAAGAGAAAAGGGAGAAAAGGCTTAAGGTTTCATTCAAACATAAAAAGTATAAATACATGACTAGAGTATAAATGGATCCTGTAGGATCCATTTATCTATAAACCCATATACAAGATATATCTCCAACAGCACTCAACAACCCTATTTTATTGAGAAGTATATCAACAAGTAGTTTAATGAATAATACTAAAGGGGGGTTTGTAGATTTAGAAAATATAAGAATTGGTGGAAAATAGTGAAAAATAATAAGTTAAATTTTTCACAATTTCTCATACATTTCAAAGGTACAAACCCCCCTAAGAGAAGAACAAATATTTTGAAAATCCTGCTAAATAAATTCAAGAATATTCATAGTGTGTAATACTTTTGAATTAGAAAAAAGGAAAATTTTCACATTTAACTAAAAATTTTTTGAGTACATTGAGGACATCATGGCAACTTTTTAATAAGAAACCTACAAGATATGAAAAATCATTAAGACAAGATAAAAAGTGACCCAAGACAAAAGTGACATGACTTGGACCTCATACATCATAATGTAAAATTTCAAAAGAACTTTTAATTGACACAAGTTGAAGACTAAAAAATGACATATGAGTATGTTTACCCAACTAACAAGACTTACAATCAAAAGGAGAAACAAAGAATAAAGGTAATGCCTGTTAAAGCTTGGGAAGAGATAGGTGCCCTAACCGATGATACCATAAAATCGACTATTCTATTATAGACATCAATGCTACCAACCCTTAAGTAATATTGTCACATACAAGAAGGTACACCTCATCATGTCATCTGATCTAAACCAATCCTTTTCCCTATCTACAAATTCTAAAAATCATAATGAAATGGAAAAAAGGTTACTGAACATTGCAAATGAAAAGAGATAACACTGATAAATAAGTTAATAGGGAAATAAGGCACATAAAGGACATTTGTTTAACTTGATCTAGGAGGAGACTTAAGTATACCCCTGACCAAATATAGACCATGAACAGTCATCAACAATGGCAACAGTAGATATATCAGAAGTGTTCAATCTATCAAAAAAGGATAGAGGTACCTAACATGTGAGATGTGACTCTAAAATCTATAACCTAAAAATTATCTGTAGAAGCATGAAATGCAACTTGAATTGTGGGACCTGAAGTAGAAGCATAGGAATTAAGGGCAATGGATTTTAAACCTAGTGACTATAGACAATCACATTCCTCTTGCAAGATAGTGACAACACCTTTAGTAGTAGCAGAATGTTGAGCATTAGATACTTCTATAACCACACCAACCCATTTTAATTTCTAATCAACTTTACCACAATGATGATATTTTATAGAAGGTCTGCAATTATGTCCTTGTCCACAATTACTACAGGAATTTGTCGCCAATGCAGACTGATCTATGAAAGGTGACTCCTACAATTTCATAGGTATTCTCATCATCTTTGCAAATGTTTCCTCCAAATCTAACATATTATCAGGCATCAAGAACCTGTCCACAAATCTATAAATCAACATTAGAATTTAAACTAGAGAAATACACTGCAACTACGTTCTCTGTACCATATTATCTTAGTAATGTAAACAAAAGAGATTGATAAATATCTAGTTCTTTAATTAACTCCCGCACGGTATTATAGTATTTTTGTGGGTTTTGATCACGTTGCTTAAAAGTAAAGAGTTGTTCATAAACTTAAAAGGTCTTGATAATGTTCTTCTCATACCTGTAGGTTTTTTTTAAAAAAGAGTCTCATTTTTTTGACATGCTTAAGAGTAAAGAGTTGTTCATAAACTTGAAAGGTCTTGGTAATGTTCTTCTCATACTTATAAGTTTTTTTAAGAGAGTCCCAAATTTTTTTTACTGGCCACATCATGATCACTCCTCAAACAACAAAAGGCTTCATACTGGCTAACATACATGTAATAATTGTTGCATCATCTATTAAGCAATTTGTATGTGTGACATCTTTTGTTTCAGGTGGCAAATCAGTAAGATGATATAACATGAGATATGCAAGTACAATATTTTCAAAGCTTCTTTCCCACAATATGTAGTTCTTGTCATTTAACTTTTCAGATGTTAGTGTAAAGCTTCGTAAAAGGTTGTCCCTCACAGCCATCACAACAAAAACAAACTCATTCTCCAAAACAAGGGACATGTGGAATAGATCACTTGCACGTGTCCTTTTGCATGGAATAACAAGCGCAAGTTTAGTGAGAGTGGGTATAATACAGACAGTAACAGGAAGTGTGTAGGAGTAGACAGAACCGAAGCTCAAGTCCTCCTTCCATGTGAAACAGACAACACAGGAGCAGTAGCAATGGATGCAATAGCACCTCCTTTGTCAGCTCTCACAAACACGTCATAGGAGTCAATAGTGGAACATTCCAGGTCAATAATGAAGAGCACAACACAATCAAAGATGGAGTATCCCAAGCCAACAACATGAACATGCGACCTTCATGCATGCAAGGATGGCAATAGCCTACAAGATGCGAGTGATGATGTTGTGATTGCCAAACAATGCAACCTCCTCCCACACGACAGATGGAACAGTGTGGAACCTGTTGGAGCAAGAAACCCTATATTGGGTGTTTGACAGAAAGACAAAAGGAAGGAGGCAGGGAAGACGATGGATTAAGTGCAACAATAGCTAGGATATGGTAGCTTTAATACCAAATTGGATTTGAAGAATGAAAAATGAGAGAATCAATCTATTAACTAAGGTAAAGGTACATATAAGATTACACAAAATAAATAATTGAAAAGACCAAAAAATCCTTAGACTACCATAACATATTATAACAAAACACATTGTACACATTTATCAAGGTTGTCAACTCCAACCTATAAATAAGCCACTACAGCAACTTTGCCCTTAATCTCAAACGGCTTGGTATATTAAAAATTAACATTTCCATAAATTTAAATCTCAAGATACCCTTTGTAAGAGTGACCCTTAGAAGAACTCTATCCCCCACTTTGAACTCTTTTTTCTACTCTAGCTACTCAATGTTGTTCTCTAATCAACTAAATCGTCTCTAGAGTTTCTACACAACCTTTAGACCCACTATTCTCCTCTCCCCTATGTCATCTCAAAAAATAAAGGACCTACACTTCCTGCTATAGAGTACGGCCTTATAAGGTGTCATTTAGATACTAGTTTGGTGAATATTATAAATAAGCTCCACTAAAGTAAGATTTCTATCTCATAAGCCACAGAAATCATGTAGGTTCTCAATATATCCCCCAATGTCTAAATGAGAAACTCAAATTAATCATCAAGGGATGAAATGCAATTTTTAACTACAATTTAGTTCCAAAGACCTAATGTAGACTTCCTCAGAATTTCAAGACAAACCTCGAATCTTTATTCAATGTGATGGTGTAAAAAACATTGTAAAGTCTCAAAATCTCTTTTATATACATTTCTACAATCTTGCTCAATACTAGGCTCACCTCATTCACTAGAAAATGTGCAAACCTTGTCAACCTATCCACATTTACCTATATGTCATTCTAATTTGTCCTCAATAACCCTATCATGAAATCCATAGTGGCATTCCCATTCCTACTCTAGAATAGGTAACGGTTAAAGCATACTAGCTAACTTTTGATGCTTTATCTTCACTTATTGGCACATCAAACAATGTGTTATGAAGTCTATAATATCCTTCTGTTATTCCACAAAATGTGATCATTCATCTCTTGATACATCTTTGAACTTTCAAGATGCACAAAGTATTTAGAACTAGAGTCTCACCTAGAATGTGCTTCAAGATAACAAAAATGAGAATAACTATCAATCTATCCTTTAACTCCTAAAACTATGTGTACAATCTTGAGTCCATTCAGGTTTCACCCTTTTTCAACTAGTCCGGTCATGGATTTTACCATGTGAGAAATGTCCTTTACAAACTTCTTACAATAGTCTATTAAAGTTAAGAAGCTACGAACTATTGGATTGAGATTTCACTAGAGGGGAGGATAAATAATGAATCATTCAAAAATAGAAGTAACAGAAATGGAAATTAAAACCAATTGAACAATTCACAACTACAGAGAGAACACAAAGGATTTATAGTAGTTTATCCAAATCAGGTTAATCCACTCCCTAAGGCATTAGCCTTGAGATTTCTCACTATTTCCCAATATTTTACAAGTACACACTTCAACCTTTACAAATCCAATAAGGCATCAACCATGTCTTGTACAAGGCACTGACCCTGCACCCTTACCACAACTCGATGAGATGAGCTCCTAATTCTAAAATAGAATTACAATTCACATAGTGTGAGAAACCCACCGAAAAATCAACAAGAAATGCAAGATTCCTCGTGAAGAAATAGAAGATTAAAAGATGCAATTAACACAACAAGCTCTATCTTCTTCCTCTATTGCTCAATTTAAATTCTTTTGATCTTGATCAAATCTTCCTTTAATCTTTTAGTTTTTGAATCCTTTTCATTTCTATATCTTTTTCAAACTGATCTTTGTTTAACTATTATTCCTGTAAAACAATTTTGCAATTTAATAGATAAAAATATATTATTTCCTTAAGTGTTAGTCAAAAAACATGATCAGGGTTAACTGATGACACCTATCGGTTTAACTGGAATCTACAGTTTTTACAATGGTATTAAGTTTACTTCACTTGTGATGCCCATTGATGTCATCGAAACCTATTCAATATAAAAGTCTTCATAAGTTTACCATTAGGTACAACAATAAAACCCTCGCAATAAGACTAAGATATTATAAATAAAATTAAATAGATTCACCCAAAAATATTGTTGGATACCGAAAGAGATCTTCAATTTTATTAAAGGAACAATCAATTTATCCATTAGTTCAAAAAGAAAATTCAGGCAAATAAAATCAAATTAACTATTATCAATTTAGAATGGTTTATCCAAAATCACTTTTGGGTTGTCCAAAGCCTATCTCCAGTATACCCACTGAAGTTATCAGTTTACCTGATGCACAATAGAAACTACTTAAAATACAATCAGTATTACTAAAGGCCTTACAAGTTACCTGTAGGATTCAAAGGTTTAACCAACAAAGTACAGATATTATATTAAAATATTAATTATATTAAGATAATTTAAAACAATTTTAACGAATACTTATGTATATATAAATTGGCTTGACCAAACTCTCATGAGTTTACCAATACTACTATCATTTTATCTGAACTATCAACAGTTTAGCTGAACGTTAAAGCACTCAAAATGAACAATTTTTCCAATACATCCACGGTTTACCCAAACAATCTCTTGGTTTACCCATTGACAATAAATATATGTAAAACTGTTAAACATCAACAAAAATTATATTGAAGATTAATATACTTATATATGTTTTTATCATCAAAACAAATAAAAATACTAACACAAACCTCTATCACTGAGGTTGATTGACTTCCAAGTGCTAATTACCTCAATCATCTTGAGATCCACAAATATCTCATCAAGGGAAACGACATGTCCCAAGAATACCGCATTGTTTAGCTAAATCTCACACTTAATTTGGCATACAATTTCTTAATCCTAAACACAAGTAAGATTGTCCTCAAATGAACCTCATACTCCTTTCTACTTCTAGAATACATTAGTATATCATTGATAAATACCATTACAATGGATCAAAGAAGGATTGGAAGATTTTATTCATCAACTCTACAAATGCTAACAAGACATTAGTCAAGCCAAAAGACATGACTAAGAACTCATAATGATCATACTGGGTATAAAAGTTTATCTTTGATGCATCTTACCCTTTAATCTTTAGTTGATGATACCCATATCCAAGGGCAATCTTAGAAAATACCTCTATCATTTGCAATTGATCAAATAGATCATTCATTCACAAGAACCTATATACCATGTGGTTGTTAACCTATGGGCTTAGAGATCAGAGTAAGTGCTCTGGGTATGCTTAAAAAAAGAATTAGTACTATTAAATGCCCGATTACACGGCCTCTCAACTATCCCTATATGAATGCATTTTCCTATAAGTGTCCTAATGACACTTAAGTGACTTAACTTAAACCTATGTGTCTTAGAGCTATGTGACTTAAGCGAAGTAGCCTATGTTGATTTTTTTTTCCCAAATGATTAGGGAAAAGAAAAATAAAATTAAGTGTGACAATTATTTTCCACCATTGATTATGTTGAAAAATAAAGGAGAGGTGGTTATGAATTATTTTTCTCCTAAATGGTTCTGGAGAAAAATAAAAAAGTCAAAAGTGACAAAATATTTCTCATCCATAAATGAGATGGGAAAAAAGTGTGATGTGAATTGTTTCCCCTATAATAATTATAGAGAAAATAATCCAAGTGACTTAATTTCCCATCAAGTGATTATGAAGGGAAAAAATAAATTAGTGTGTTCTAGTCTACATGACACATTTTCCTTTAAATGATTATAAAGAAAAATAAAGACTAAGAACTGGTTTGTGCATTTAAAATTAATAGGAAATCATGTAAAATGATGGAAATTTTAGTTAAAATTTTTATCATTTCACATGATTTCCTATTAATTCTAAATACACAAACACTACCTAAGTGTCAATCTAAGTGGACTTTTTCTCTCATGTGATTATGAAAGAAAATGAAGTTTAGGTGAGCTTAAGTATGATGCGTGTGTGGCTTAATTAGTTAATTAATTGAACAACTAAAACACACAAGAAAGGCAAAACCTAGCCTAAAATGCATGGATCCTATTCATCAAGCCAAAGGAGTCATTATATTAAGATTAAATTTAGACATTTTAAAAACTTGGGGGGGTTCATGGTGGACCTCCATGCAACCCCAAGTGACCTATTAAGTGGATTGGTTATTTTTAGGATGATTTTAGTTATAATTGCATTAATGCAACCCTATCATGTTTGAAGTCCTAATTAAATGCAAATATACTAAAAGTCATAACAAAAGCATCCTTAATGCATGTTGTTTAAACTTATATGCTCTACTTTAGATTGATGCATCCCTAAGTAGAAGGGAAAGAATCCATAACCAGATTCCGATATTGAGACTTGAAAAAATCAGAGATTAGAAATAAATAATTGAAAAAGAGTCTTGAATGAAAGTTTAAAAAATAAAGGAAAAAAAGGACAGACAGGAAAGGCTATATGCTTCTAAATCATTTCCACCTATTGTGAAAATGATTAGCTACATGCTTTTTAAGTTTCTTATGTATTTAAATGACTCCTTTCAGCATGATGTATTTAACCAAGTATTCTATCTATTTGTAGGAAATTAACAATGCAAGCCAGGCATAACATAGCTGAAATAAGCAAACAAAACATAATTAATCATGACTCAATCAATTGTAGTTTATCATTTCATAAAAGAAAATATAATACACATGTAATTTGGATAATTCTGTAGACAAATAGTAACTTCAAAAATTTGCAGAAAAATTAGTAGTTGTCCAAAATTCATGAAACTTGTATCAAACGAAAGCACAAGAAGTGTACAATCCAAGAACAATGAATCTCAAATCATACATTTCATGAAAGAACAAAGCATGTAGGGATTAACTACTACTTTGTTAGAGGCATGGTAATGAAAGACGTAATTGCCACTCCATACATTAATCTTCAAACTAGCAAATATATTCAATAAAGGCTTGAGTATGAGAGTTTTTAAGAATCTATGTACCAAGCTAGACATATTTGACATAGATACTTCAGTTTAAGGGAAAGTGTTAGATGTAAGGTTATACTTGTCTTATGTAATCTCTTGTAATGTCAGTAATCGATATCTATTTAGTATTAGATATCCTATTCACTATATATATTGTATAACCCTAACTAGTATGGCTTGATATTGTATCACCAAAATTTTGGCAATATATATCAATTTTTACAATAACTACCTATTAATTGGGATTGATCAAAATATTGATCTAAATTATGCATATCAAGTGGATTCAATCACTTTTAAGGGCAATGTTTGCTTTGACCGATATACACAAAATATCAGTCAATACAGTAGTGTCATAGAAAGTGTCACCATATTAGTTGAAGTCACTATAGTTATCAATGTCATGGAGGCCACCCTAAACGACAATGTCTACGACTCTTACAAACACTTTCATGATATAATTATATTTTCCCATTGTTTGTATGTTATATCTTATTTTTCAACATTTTTTTATTTGCTTTTGTAGTTATTTACAAGCATACAACTTGTATAATTCATTGTATGTGATATTTTTCTACTATAATCATCTAAAAATTAAATATAATCCATAACTGCCAATTATAATTAGTTTTATCTTATCTTGGAGTTTCGTATCAAAATTCAATGTTTGCATGACTTTATCCTATCTCTATTGAAATTTACATCAATATTCAATACGTCTCTTTTTTCCATAGAATTGATACTTGATACGATACCAATATTAGATACCTTGGTGGTAAGTTTCCTATTTTATAATATTAACAATAAAAAATCAAATATTATTTAACATCAAAATTACAAAACTATTTAAAAAAAAATTAAACTGAAATACTATTAATTATATTGTGTAAAGTTGCAAAAAAATTTAATAGCAAACATGTTTTGAAATAAGTAGCATTTTTGGAATATGTAATTAATATAATTTATTATTGGTTATCTATGTACATTAATATTATCATAAATAAGAAAAATGTAAGACAAAATATTAGAAATTATATTCAAAACTAATTCATGATTTTTATCATACTAATTTTTAGATTTTTCAAAACCTTATATCATTTTTATAGGTCAAGACCATATATTATTTATTGATGATTTCTTGATTCAGTATCAATCAAAAAGTATAACATGTTTTGTGATATGTAGTGGCACACACTTTCTGCAGGTATCAATGTATCACATCATGTAAGATAATGACAACATTTCTATGATATAGAAAAATATTATGATAAAACCAGATAACAAAAGAAGGCAGATGCTAAACCATATATCTTAATAAACTTCTTGAAATGATTTCAATATAAAATTTCTATCAATAAAATTATTTCAATGTATGCATGTGTATTATTTTTACGTATCTATCCTTTCCCATAAGTTGAATTCCCATCTCACCTTAATCCTATATAAAGAAAGAGCTATTTCAAATATTTTACCTTTTAAATTTGTAAATTCCCAAGTTTGCCAATTTGAATTCCCCATCTTGCTAGTTTCGCACCACCCATAAATCAAATTCTCCATCTCATCCCAACCCCTATATTTTTCAAGTTTTTCTAGATTCCATTTGTTTTTATTTCTGTTTCCATGTTCCCCCTATCCATAAATTGAAATTTCCATCTTGCCTTACTCCTATATAAAAGGGATAGTTGTTTCAAGATTTTTAATATTCAATTTGTACATTTTCAATTTTGCACATCTATGCTTTATTTGCTCACCCAATGGCCCTCACCAAAAAAAATGAGTCCATCTTGCCAAATTCCCATAAAAAAGAGAGTTGTTCAAGCTTTTTACGTTTTCAATTTTTCCTATCTGATTTCTAAGTGTTTGGCTTCACCCTAAAGTCAAGTTCTCCATCATACCCTATTCTATGTGAAAGAAAAAATTGGTTCAAGTTTTTCACATTTCCAATTCATACATTTTTTATTTTACCCATCCATATTTTTATATGTTTGTCCTGGTGTATAAATCAAATTCTCCATCTTACCCTTAGCCCTATATAAAAGAGTTATTTCAAACATACTAAATTTCCAATTTTACCCATTCTCCCTCTTAGCACATGCATACAAGCTAGTTTTATTTTATGAAAATCAAAGAAGCCTACACAAGCCACAAACAAGCTAAACCAGAACCAATAAAACACCTACCATACTTCATAGGAAAATCCACTAGACCCAAAAGGAAAGCCTTAGACTAAGATAAACAAGAAAGGCAGCTAAACAATCTAAGAAAAACTGCCAAATCATTATGTGACCAACAATTATAGCCATGCTAAAACCTTCGCATCAACTGGTGCACCCTAGGCCCTCCTAGATATCATCCAATCTACCACACATTTAGATACCTTTGACCAGAAGTACTTTTCGTGACTTGTACATGCCATTTTTATATAAGTGTTCGGAAGTAATTTTTCCTTTTTCATTTTCCAAAATACCCACAATTAGATGATATATCATATCATATATGTCTTTAAATGTTTTTCTTCTTTCACCTTTTTCCATATTACTTTGGCAAAATTGTCATGTTATATTTACAAAATATTATACCATATTTACCTATATTATTTTCACAACCTAATTCTAACTTTTATTTATATGACTTTTGCCCATTTATTTCAATGACTTTTCCATGTTATTTTTATATTTTGTAATTACAAATTTTCCTCAGTTATTGTTACCCAAATTTCCATATTGCCTGTATATGTTTTGTTTAATTATTCATATTATTGCTATAAAAAAATATCCTAACTTTTAAATTCCACCAATGCACCCAAATCCTTTCATTCTTCACTTTCACCATTTTATTTTTGCAAATTATTATAAATTTACTAAAGTTATATTCATAAACTTATTTTTCCTTTTATGAATTCCACTTTTACTCATGTTGCTTTTAGAAATTTATCCTTGTTAGTTTTGTAAAGTGTTGTTATATGTTTACTTATGTTAATTCTAGCAATTGTCTTTTGTTACTTTTACCACTATTTTCAGTTATCCATATTTTATTATATATTATATGGGAAATGACATTCTAATAGTGCCACTAAAGTGTCATCTCTAATGATACCACTTTTGACGGTCCAGATTAAATTTGGCTAACTATACGAAGTAAGTCTGTATAGTTACGAAATTACCATACGGACTATGTGTTTATAACTTTTTCTCTCATATACAGTATTTCGATGAACAATACTTTATATAGTTACAACTATATGAACTTACTCTGTATAGTTAGCCAGATTTAATCTGATTCATCCAAAAGTAGCACCACTAGAGATGATACTCTAGTGACACCACTAGAGAATCCATTCTCATATTATATATACACTTATAATTTGTTTTGAAAATGTATATACACTTCAACTTTATCACATGCTAATGTATTATTTTTATCAAATGCTTATTGTTCTCTTACAAATCAATCGTATGTTTTGAGGCTTCAGGTGCCAACATAGGGATTTATGCTGGTATGTACAAATACAAGCATGGAACATTAAAATATTGCAAATGATGAGGAGCAATATTCAGAAAAAAAACTAATCATGCACATAGGCAAATATATACCATATTCTTTTCAGTCAAAAGCAAGTTATCCTGAGTTTTTGCTGATTCAATTGATACAAATTTGACATCATTTATGCAGTTTGAGGAACTTACACCATTTGATCCATCAACTAACTTCTGGTTCAGAGCATCCTTCTCAGTGACAATGTTTTTTCTTTTGGTTCTTCGATAAAAAGCAGTAAAAGACCGAACTGCCTTGTCCTTTCGATTATCTTGATGTGCATCATGGTGTAAGTGTTCGGTCTTTATTTCCTGAGAAGAATCACTTTTTCCTGAAACCAACTTGCTTACATGGGATACATCCAGAGATTTGGCAATAGTGTCAGTTTTGGTGGACACTATTGCACATGGGCATGATGGAGTAAAACTTTCAGTATTGTTCAAATCCACTAAACGTGACTCTGGATCCCCATTAAGGCTTCTTATTCTGCTAGCTGAGTCAGAACTTGTATGTGGACAAATATTACCAATTGAATCATATTTCTTTTTAATGTGTGATGTACCAGATTTCCTTTTGTTTCTAGATTGTATAACAAGAACTTTACTAGATCGAAGTTTCATTGGTCCCATATCTGAAGCATTACTTTTTTCATGGCTATTTTCTTTCTGAGATTCTGCAAGTTGCACCATGGTACTTCCAAAGGAATGATTTTCATCCAAACAAGCATTGTATCTTCTGTCCTCTTCAGAGTAGTCCTTCAGAAATAAAAAATAATGCATGTGTAACAAGTAGTAACAAAGTTGTACATTTATAATAGAAATTATTGTGTACATTCATAATAAAAATCAATGTTCTATAAGCACAAACACAGATATTGAAAATTTGGATATATTATATATGATTACCTTGACAAGTGGATAATCATTTTGACGACAACTTTCAGAACATTTACCACAATCCACAAGGATCCCATCAACATTGCAACTGACAGAACCAGAAGCAGGCTGCAATGCACGGAAATTAGGTGAGACAAGAAAATGAAGATTTGACTCTGCCAACAACCAACGCAAGTTCAGTTGTCCAAAATTAACACAGCTACACCTATTCAAGAATGTCTTTTTCATGATAACTTTCATATCCCATTTCATTTATATTAATTTCATCATAATTTGTGTTTATTAGTAAATTTTTCCAACCTTTCATTTCAAGCTCACCATTTTACCAAAAAGAAAGTGAAACAAGAAAAGAATCTTTTGTGATTAGCTATGTGATTGTATATGAATATAAAGTTCAAGTATTTGACTAATTTTTTAATATAGAGTACTTCTGAACATTAAATATGATCACTACATTTTAATAATCATTAAGAAATACTATGCATCTCATTTAGAAATAAAAAACACTCCAATTGAAGGTGATTTTGTTTTCCTTTTGGAAATTTGGCTGTAATTGTAAACAGGAAAAATTCTAAATGGATTTTCATTGATTATCATGTTAGAAAATGAGTCTTCGTGTGATGATAAGGATGCTCCACTGTAACCTAGAAGTCAGGACTTCTCTCCATTTTTAGGGATAAGGTTGTGCACAATTCAACCCTTCTAAGACTGCACATAGTTGGGAGCCTTGTGTACTAGGTTTGACCTCTTCTTTATCTCAGAAAAAAGGACTAAACTAATTGCTGGATATTTATTATGTAGTTTTTTATTGATGAAAAATAAAATTTAATTTGTAATATTGTGATATCATATTTTAAGACAAATCAAAATTATTTTGAAAGAATTTGACTTTTTAATAACCAATGTTAAGAAATCAAATATTGATGGTGTTCTGAGGAAAAGAAAGACAAATTATTATTCATTAGAAGATATTGTTACACATAAATAGTAGGGGTTTTGATTGAATTCAACTAATAATCCAATAACCAGAACAACACTAATGACATAAATATAATAATAATTCAACACACACTCTCAAGCTATATATATCCAACATGTCGAGCTTGTTATAAAGATCTTTAAAAACTCTAAGAGGAAGGCCTTTAATGAAAATATTACAAGTTGCTTTAATGATTGGGCATAACAACATATGCTTTCAAGGCCAAATCTCTGATATAATGACAATCAAGTTCAACATGCTTAGTTTGCTTATGAAATGTAGGGTTACTTGTAATAACGATAGTTGATTGGTTATTATAGTACATTTTCATTAGGAGTTCAAAATCCCTAATGCTATCAATATTGAGCATAACCACATCATTTCACATCTAACTTGTGTCAGCACAATATTCTACTTCAACACTTAAACAAGAAACATCATGTTTTTATTTCTTCATGTTACTATATTCCTACCAACATAAGCATAATATCCCAAAGTGGACTTCCTATCACCTCTCTAGAATGGAAGGGAAAATGAATTAATGTTCATAACTAATTACGGGACTACATAAAAATACATTGCATATAAATGGATCCATATCTAATAACCATATTTCTCACACTCCCCCTTAAGTTGAAAAGTATACATTTATCATACCCAACTTGTTATAAATTGACTTAAAAACTCATTCACCCAAGCTCTTTGTAAAAGCATCAGCAAATTGTTCAATAGACAGTGTACAAGGATTTGGAAATTATTTCCTTCATCGCTAAATCACAAACATAATGACAATCAATCTATACATGTTTACTATGTTTATGGAAGGTCTAGGCTTTTACAATATGCATAGTTGTCTAATTACCTTAATACATAAACATAAAATCTTGAACAACCCCTAACTCTCTTAGAAGAGATTGAAGCTACATCAACTCACAAGTAATCTGAAGACATGTCAATGGGTTATGTCAAGCCAACACAGCGCGATATTTTGTGGCACAGCATAACATGCCTTCTATGTTAGTTGGTGGCTCAAGCATGGCACTACGTGCCTTCTTTGTCGACCAACAGTTCAGGAATGACCCATGAGTATGGCCCATTTAGGTTTGTGTCATTAACCAGTATGATTTAACTAGTGGTGTTTTTAGATACATGGTTATATTATAAACAATAAGATTGAGAAATATATATTTATCAAAAAATTTATTATCACCAAAATTAATAGGTAAATTATTTACACAAATAAATTTTACATGAAATTCCCTAACCATTTTAGAACCATAATTTCACAACAAAAGACTACTCTCAAAAGTAAAAGAAAGTTGAGTTTGAATAATTTTATTTTTATTACATCTAACCTTACATGTATTTAAATGTCAATTTAAATGACTAGTACCACCAAAACTTTTGTAGGAAAAGTCGACATTGTAAATATTGCAAAACACCATTTTCTCTATAATGTCATAGAACTTCATCTTGATCATGAACTTATTCCAAATTAGAGCTCTTTTTTGGGTTTTTTTTGGAATTAATGAAAATACTCCAGTAGTTTCCATGAATTGTGATACTTCAAGTAAAGCGGGAGTTGCGAGAAATGCTGGGTAGCTGAAATTCTAACCTTTGTTGTGTGTCATTTCAAAATGAAAAATTGAAAACTTTGAGGGTTTAAGAAATTGAAGCTTTGAGAGTAGAAGAAGATGAGAGGAAATGAGAAAAGAACTTTAAGGGTAGAAGAAGATTAGAGAGGATTAAATGTTGGGTGAATGGGTGAAGAGAATGGCCAACCCCTCAATCCCATTTATAGGAAAAAAATTTCAATCATCACCAACCTCCTCCTACCCGTTGCCGCAGCTCATTACCACCACTGCCTGTTGCATCTCTTACACCTTGCACCTGACACCCATTACAAGCTTACAGTTGACCCTCCCACTCATTATGTTTGATGTTCCTCATGACTCACGTTTAATGCCTATTGCAATGATGTCCTGACCATTCGACATTGACCCTCCCGCCCCTTCTTCGTCTTCTTATTCTTCTTTTTCCCCTCTTCGCCTTCTTCTTCTTCACCCTTCCTCTTTTTCTTCCCTTCTTCGTCATCTTCTTCTTCTTCCCCTTCTTAGTCTTCTTTTCCTTCGACCCCCCTCGTCTTCTTCCCGTTTTTCATCTTCTTCTTCTCCACCCAAATGCCCAATCGCCCTTTACCCTTGCCTTGCCCCTCACAACCTCACAAGTTGTGTTGTCGCAACCTCAAGCCTTGTCCTGACCCCTCACCCTCTATAGCTCCACTACCTAACGACATCCAAACCCTAATTCCCTATCCCTAAGCCTATTACCCAAAAGCCTTGTCTACACTCACACCCCCTTTCACGCTACACCATTGCCACTACTGTTGCCTTGCTTGCAATCACACCTTCAATCTCGCTACACCATTGCCACTATCATTGTCATAGGTTGTCATCGCTCGATGTTTGTCGCTTGCAACCAACTCACACTTGCAACTCACTGGAATCATCGCCAATAGCCTATCAATCGATCGTGTTGTTCCAACACGCACACCAAAAGCAGGTCATGCAAGCATAGCACGAACACCTTAGAGGCTGACCCATAACCCGCAAAACCATGTTGTGTCATAAACCAACACAATTTGATCATGCCGACATGACTGAGTACAACCCAATTAACATGTCTAGTTATCTGTCATTGTTCTATATTCTACCTTAACACTACATAGGTATAATACACTGAAGTTGATTTTGTCACCTTTATCTCCTACAAACACTGAGTTCAACTAGACTTCTACCTTAATATCTTCATGAGCCTTATAAATGAGCCTCTTACCATGTTTGCCTTTAATGTAGGCCAACACCCATTGAACGCCAATCTAATGCACTTTCCTTGATTCATGCATAAACCCACAAAGTAAACTATGTCAAGTCTTATAATAGTAAGAAGATATATTAATTTGTCAATCAATCTCCTATATTGATCAAGATTATCCAATTTTTCAAACGAATCATCTTAAAATGGAGGAGATAAATCACCTTCAATAGGAATGCTTTTTATTTCTAAATGAGTGTTCAAGTTTGTACAGAACCTAAAATGTCACAAGATAGATGATTCTATAATAGATAGCAACACAACCAAGCCACACAAAGAAATATCATGAACCAAGAGATACACACTATCACTCTATTTACAAGTTAAACCAACTCTCACCTCCAATTGTAGATCTTGAAAAATACAATGAAACAGAAAAAGGTTACCAAATAGGAAAATTGAACAATTATAACACTAATGGAGAGGAGATTCATAAGAAAATCAGGAACATAAAGAGTCTGATCCAATTGAATTTTAGGAGAGATATGTACAGTGCTCTACCTAGAAAGTCAACAAGATTTACCATCGACAATGGTAACACTCTTTAAATTAGGTAGGTTATGTAAACAATTAAAAAGATATACACTACTTGTCATATGATGTGACACTCCTAAGTCTATAACCTAAGGACTATTCCCCTAACTACCATGGTCATACCAATACTTGAAGTAGAAGTTAATGTGGTAGTGGTCAAGTCATTACAACTACAAAAAACATTCATAATCAGCTTGAGAAATGATCACACCGATTCAGCCTTTGGAATCATACCAATCAAAAAAACAGCAACTATCAAATCATTATAATACTATCTCATTGTAGCAACATTAGAAGTAATTGGTTGATACATAACTCAAACAAAGTCCTCAATGTGTCAAAGTATTTTTGTAGTACTTATCCAACCATGGGTAAATTGAAAATCTATTCATAAATTTCATACACTTTGTGCAATGTTTTTCTTATATCTATACATTTGACAAAGAGTATCTCAAATAGCTTTGGTTGGACGTAACATCATAACTTCATAAGAAACATTGGTCTCCATGCTATTGTCTAGTCATGTAACAATTATCGAATCATTTACATGCTAATCATCATATGTCGAGTCCTCATCATCTAGCAAGGGCTTTTTCAAATGAACTTTCACAAGTAACAACAAAAGTCTAAAAACTCTTCACCCATAACATATAGTTTTTCTCATTCAATTTTTTTGTAATACCTGTCAATTGTCAAATTGTAGATTCTTGATGGGTCATGATTTTCCTTAACACATACTACCACTATAGTGCAGAAATCCTCAAACATTATCATGGCAAACAATAATAGTAGCACAAAACCATAACATAAGCAAATATTTTATCCAATCAACTAACCACTAGCATCAAATTTCCCTACACATGGGTAGGAGGGATGACCTTGTTGTAGGTCGCAAGAATCAGGAGGGGCAAATAAGAGTTGTCAAGTGGGTCATGCCCAACTAGGCCAGCATGGCCCAACACAATCAAATTGTGCTATTAACTGGCATGGTTTGATGGGTTGTGCCTGGGCTAAACTTTTATGTTTTCATATTGACACGACACAACCCATTTTTGACACGTGGGCCGATACAACATGGCACAAAAATAATTTTGTAATTTTTTAAAATTGTGTATTTATTTTAATATACTTTTATTTAGTTGTATACATTATATATAACTTAATAATTTGAGTTTGTTAATAGTTAATGTATGGTTGCGAGTTTGAATCTCACCTTTAACTATCTTTTAGTATTTATAAATTATATTAATGTTATATTAATTTTTAGTAAAATAAAAATATTAATTAAAAATTAAATCGTACCGACTTGGCCCGACACGAGCCCAAATGGGTCATACCATATCAACCACCTGCTAAAAGGTCAAGCATGACCTAGCTCAACACGAATAGTGTCGAGCTTACAAAAAATTTAGGTCATACTAGCTTGACACAACCCATTGACATGTATAAGGCAAGTTAGGAGACTTGGTAAAAGACATGTGAGAACACCACGTATTGATGATGAGCACCAACGATGCACGAAAGCTATGTTCACCTACAACGTGCATGCCCAAGACACTCAATGCAACGAAAGGTGCAATGCAAGAGATACATAGGCAAAATAGTGGAAGCAACAAAAGCCAACCTAACAAAAGATGTGGTGGTGTGTGATTAGATAAGGTGTGCAACAATGGTGGTGGTGAACTAATTAGGGTTAGATGGCTTTAATACCATCTAGAATGAAGGAAAAATTAAATGAATGTTCATGACTAATTACAAGATTACATATAAATTGCATATAAAAAGATCCACGTCTAATAACCACATTTCTCACTACTATCACCAACATGACTAAAATCAAAATATAACTCAACTTGAAGGTGTTTATGGTCATTATAAACTAATCCTTTCCTATAGCTTAGTACATGACAAGCACCTAGCTAATGAACTTGTTTGGGTTGATGCATAAACTAGCTATAAAGACTAAATAGTGGATGAAACATATGGCTTGAGTCACTACAAGGTAAATGAACTTCCCAATTAAGCGACTATACCAATCTTCCTCTTTCAATAATTCAAAAGTTCATCTCAAAATTGTAAATTTTGTTCAATAGGAGTGTTTTCTGACTAACACCGCAGAAGACAAGTTTCTTGTAACAAATCAAGAGCATATTTTCTCTATGTAAGCACCAAACCATATCTATTACAAGCAATAAAATCTATCACACCAAATACTTTATCACCAAAGATATGGGAAAGCCTAAATATTTCCTAGAAACAAAGTAGAAATTGGGTATTTCCTATAAATATGTGATACCATGTTGTAAAGAGAAGAAAGGCAAAAATTACTATTCATCGAAAGAGATTGTTACATATAAATGGTAAAGGCCTTAATTGGATCCAACTAATGATCCAACAACTCAAATAACACTAATGACATAAACATAATAATAACTTTAACAAATGGAAAGAAATATTGAATTCTAAATATCTAATTATTTTATAGGTTTTTTATAATATTATTAGCAGTTGTTAATTAGTGAAAATTTTATTACATTGCTTTATTGAAATTATATTAGACTTTATGATTGAGAATTTTGTTTGTTTAAATGAGCTTAAAAATTTTTCTCAAGAATTTGAAGCAATGGGCACTAAGAAAATATCCTTGGATTTCATTTTGCAAATGATTCAGATTTTCAAGTTAACTTTTGGAAACAAATTCTTGAAATATGCTCACTAATGTTGTGCAATATTCTTAACACTCATGAAAGATTGCAACAAGAGATTTGACTTTATTCTTAATATACTATAAAATGTGATTTGTGATATTTTTTACCGTTTTAATAGATTGTGCAAATTGATTTTGTTAGAAAATGGTTTCAAATTTGAAAAATGGCTATTAAAATGTAATATGGCAAGAGAAGCTTCACTTGGTTTTTTTTATTGCTTCACTTGGTAATTATTCAACTTGAATAATGTTAAAGTAATTTGGTTATTTATAAGGAGCTCTGTGTAAATTTCTCATTTTATAAATACTTTGTAAATCACTTGTAAATGAATATATACACTTTTTTTTCCTCCATTCTTCTCAAATTGGTATCAAAGCTCTATGAAAACCATAGTTGTAGCTCACCTCTTCTCTCCACCGTTCTTCGACATTCATTCCTATCTTCTCTCTCTCTCTCTCTCGCCGTGACAATAGCACAACATCTTTGACAACATCTCTTGTGGTCTCACTCTTTCTCTAGTTTGGCGGCTCTCTCTCTCTCTCTCTCTCTTCATGAAAATGGACTCTACTAATGCCTTTGTCAACAATCTCAATGGAACATCGAAGAAGTTGAATGAAAAGAATTATCTTGTATGGGCTTACAACTTTGAAAAACACCTCACCTACTACCAATTGACATACATCAAGCACCTATCACCCAATCTTAAAGATGTTGAATATAAGGATTAGTGTGTGGTAGATGTAACTATCATCTCATGGCTGATGAACAACATAAAGCCCTCAATCTCTTGGAATGTGGCAATGATCAAGCCAATGAAAAAGCTTTGGGACAACTTGAAGATGACGTATAAGTCTGAGAAGAATATCACCAATGTGTTTAAGGTTTACGGTTATAGCTTTTCAACAGTCAGTAGGGCATGCATTCTCTCCAAGACCATTTCATGAATTTTGGTGTTCTGACAATTGAGCTCGATGTGCTTCAACCGCTAGTCTCCAGGCCCCAAACATTGGGCTAGTACTACAACAAACTGTACATTGTTGTTTTCATTCACAACCTAAATCTCAACATTGAAGATAAAATATAGGGCCAAATTTTGGGTGGGTATCAATCCCCAATTTCCAATTGACATTCTCTACAGTTGTGAAAATCTCTCTTTCGGTACATCACTCGACCACTGATTACTTGATGATGGTCATTTGGGAGAGTGAGAAAGGAGGGTCTACTTGCGATGGCTCAGATGGGCAAGGGAAATACCTATCATGTTCACTATGGAATGAGAAATCATCTCTCCAAGAGATGCTAACAAAAGTTTGAAAAACTCAAGACCTCTTGCTTCTTGGTTGGCACACCTGTTGATACTGCTAACACTATTGCCACTCCCTCAAATGTAACCACCACTACTATCTATGGGAATAGTGTGGATCTAACCTGTGTAGATTATGGACATTGTCACCCAATGAATATGCAACATTTGTAGTTTAAAGAGCAACAACATGCAAGAAGTACATCTCATGTCATGGCTACCTCCTCAAGTACATTTACATACTTGGCCTTCAATAATGACTCTTAAGTTATAGACTCAAGGGCATCCTCTCATATGACAAGTACTTGCCATTTCTTTGATCATTTTTCCAACCCAACCACTGTCACCTCGATTTCTATTGTAAATGGACACACCTAATCAATCTCTAAACAAGGTGTTGTTCAAGTTACCCTTACAATTACTCTTGAGCATGTTTTATTTACTCTTGATTTTCTTGTTAATCTTATGTCTATTAACACTATTACCAAACAATTATATAGGGTTTGTAGATGATTATTCTTGTGTTAGTTGGACCTACTTGTTAAAAGGTAAGTCATATGTCTTGGATGTTATCAAAACTTTCTTTATTAAAATTAGTAATTATTATTCTACTATTCTAAATTTTTTTAGCACAGATAATTCTATTGAATTTTAGCAATTAGCTCTTCAACAATTCTATAAATTTCTTAGTATCATCCATTAAACTACTTATGTATATAACTCTCAACAAAATGGAATAGCGGAACGCAAACATTGACATATACTAGATGTTGCTCACAGTCTCTTGCTGCATATGAAAGGTCTTCTATACTTATGATCTAATGTTGCCCTCATTATCACATATCTCATCAACAAAATGCCTTTAGATATGTTAAGTGAAATTCACTTGCATCGTCTATGCCCTGAAGATGATTTGTTCCTGTTACTTCTCGTATTTTTGGTTGTGTTGTTTTTGTTCATAATCTTACTCTAAGTCAAGATAAGTTTGCTCTTAGGTATCTTAATTATGTCTTTATTAGATATTTTCGTACCCAAAAAGGATATCGTTGTTACTATCCCTCCTCCATGTGCTTCCTTGTCTCTTCTAATGTCACCTTTTTTGAGTCTCACTCCTTTTTGGAGCCAAGTAAGGACACTATTGAAAGTGGTTCTCCTACTTATTCCAATAATGCTACCAAATACATATCTGAGTCATACTCCAACAAAGCAAGCACCACGACCGCTTCAGGTATAACATCACTGACCACACATATTGCAACCTACTTTAGACCCTGTTAATCTCTCCCCTTAAATGATGGTGTTTCACCACCTACCTCTATAGACCTTCCCATAATCCTTTGAAAAGGTACTAGAATGTATACTTTGCACCCTATATCCAATTTCGTTGCCTATGATCACCTATCACCTGGTCTACAGGATTTTTCCTTTAATGTTATTTTCGAATCTATTCCTAGCAACCACTATGAGGCTCTACAAGTACCTCACTAAAAGGTGGTTATGGATGAGAGGGCAACTTTAGTTTCTCGTAAAACCTAAACACTAGTTCCTACACCTTCTAGTGGAAGGATTGTTACTCATCGTTGGGTGTACACAATTAAGCATAAGCTAGATGGCATTGTAAACAAGTACAAGACTCGCCTAGTTGCTTGTTGGTTTAACCAAAGAGTTGACTATGTTGAGATTTTCTCTCCAATGTCACGTCTTAACTTTATCAAGTCCTCTCCATTGTCATCAATCAATCTTGGGAAATGCACTAGCTTGATGTCAACAATGTATTCATTTATGATGATTTACAGAAGCAAGTCTTTATAGAACAATCTCTTGGATATGTTGCTTAGGGAGAAAATATGGTATGTCTTTTCAAAAAAATCATCTATGAACTCAAGCAAAGTCCCCAAGCATAGTTCCACGAGTTTAGTGATGTAGTCATTTAAGGAGAATTTACTATGTGTCAAATAGATCATTTTATCTTTGTAAAACGAACAGAAGTTAGGCATATTATTATTGTTGTCTACATGAATGAAATTTTAGTGACAGTAAGTGATTCACTTGGCATAGCTAAAATAAAAGGACATCTTATAGCTCACTTTCCCACCAAAGACATGGGACAACCTAATTACTTCTTGAGTATAGAGTTTTCTTACACAAAGGAGAAGGTCTCTCTTTCATAGATGAACTATCTTCTAGATCTATTACAGGAAATTGGATGCTTGGGATGTAAGCTAGAGAGTACTCCAATAGAATAAAATCCCTCCCTTTGGGATGCTCATCTAAACCTTTGGAAAACCTAAACAAATACAAAAGACTTATTAAGAAATTGATTTACTTCACAGTTACACACCCAGCTATCACCTTTGTTGTGAAACTTCTTTCACAATTTATGCAATAACCAAGGAAAGTTCATTAGAAAGGAGTCACTGAAGTCCTTGCTTATATAAAGGGGCCCTTAGAAAAAGGACATAATAGATAATGCGTTGTCTATTAGAATCCACATCAATGTAGAAAGATGGCATTATAAATAATTAGTTGCCTAGTTTGAACTTGTATGTTTAAAAATAATTTCATGAACATATATGAGTTTTGTTGAAATTGTAGAAGTTAAAAGTCGTTTATTTGGAATTCCTATATTTTTGCTCTTTTTCTTACTTTTATTGTGAAACCTAAGTATATAGTTTAACCTTACAATATTAAGGGAAAAAAAATTTCACATACCTTTTAAAAATGTAAATTTTCTTTCTATTACTACAGTGCCTGTCATGTTCTAAATTTTCAGAATGTAATACAAAGTCTCCAACACCTTTGTAGGACAAAGGCAATAAATGCTATGTGTGATAGTGTCATCAACACTATTGAGAATCCAAGAGATCACCATACAGTCTACTACATACCAATCAGAGTACTATTTCCCTTGGCATCTAACAAATCTGTAGTTATGTGTTGTTCACGCATGTTTGCCAATAAAAACATCTTAAAAGCACTCCCCCAATGGAAGTGATTTATGTCATTAAGCTTGACACTAGTGGTTGTAAACTTGGCTATCCAAGAGTCTTTGGGTCTTTCCATGGCACTAGCATAGTCGAGCCATAGAGGAAGGTGGGGACCATTCAATGGGTGTCCACCCAAACCTAAGCGCACAAAGTAGGGTAGTGAAGAAGATTAAGGCATGCATACAAAGACAAGGTCCCAGTGCCCATAGGGGAGAAGAAATAGCTACTAAATCAAATCAAAAACTCCCATGCTATGATACCAAGTTACAAAAAGTATTAAAGTCAGAAAAAATGATCATTAGAGTTTTCATTAACAATGAATATTAGTACAAGTACAAGTGTAAATGGATCCAATAACTCTAGGATCCAAATACTCAATTATACATATAATACATCTTCAACACCTGTTACACGAATTTAAAGAGCTATATTTTATTCTATTGTATATTTTTTCTTTCTGTAACCTTTCATCTTATCGAACAATATTTTTACTAAATGCTAGTACTTTCAAAGATCTTTGAAACAAGCTAGGTTTATTTGATTTATAATCACCAACTTAAGGAATGTTAGATTTGTATTATATGTATAGTCGAGTATTCAAATCCTAGAGTTACCAGATCCATTTATACTTATTCTAATTCATTGTTAATGAAAACCTTAATGATCATTTTCCATACTCTAATACTCTTCATAACTAATTTCTTTAATATATATTTAAATAAGTAGATGCCTATATACACAATGTGTTTTGGTTTTTCAATCCTTCACTGATGATTAAATTTCTTTTAATGTTTCATCTAACATTTGCATCCAACATCCATCACAAACAAGTAATTATAGGCAAATATATGCTAGTGATTATAGGCAAATATATGCAACGAATGAATTGTTTGAACTAATAATGTTAATTAACTAAAGATGAGACATTCACATACTTTTTAAGGTGCCTAGGCAACGAACCAAGGCAACTTGGATGTCTAGGCAGCACTTAGACACCCATGCAAATATGTTTTTTTTTATTTTTTGTATGTATGCATTATATATATCTATACATATTTAATAATAATTATGTAGAATTTTAGCTCTATTATTTCCTGAATAACATCAAAATAGGATGTTTAATAACACTAATATGTATATTTCATTGATATGCATGATTATATACAATAAAAATAACAATCCAAAGCTAGAATATCATTATATGCACACAAATCCTACTCTTCCATATATTTCTATCTATGATATGTATGATTATATACTTCAATAATCAAGTGGAGTTTAGTATTATTCCATCAAAAATTTTATATTTAAGTTTTTTGCAATGAAAAAGATTTAAAACTTTAAAGAAACATATATTTTAATAAACATATATTTCAGCAAAAGATCTACTAGTTTCCAACAAAGCAGAGCAAGCTGCCAAAGCATGACCATTTCACACCTTAGCACCTAAGCACCCAACTTAATTGATAATGCCATCTTTACCAGATACTTCAAATTTATCATATGATACAACCTATGCAACACAAGACAATTACTATTGTCAAATATTGTATCCTCTTTGGTTAAAGTAATAAGAAAAAATTCCATTACCAAACTTGCAAATGAAGTGTAAGGCATTGTGCGTTTTCTAATGAATTTTAAAGTGGATACAGAGTCCATCAGAGAGTTTCAAAAAAATGAGACCATAAGTTATAAATAAAATTTATCAATGTGAAACAATAAGCCTTTAAAAGCATAAGATTATAATGGAATCTTTCCAAAATTGTTTTTATCTTTGAATAGAAAAGGTAATTTTAAAAACAAATGATTAACAAATACATGGCTAAAAAGGTTTTCTCCATGATTTCATTCCTTTGATAGTCAAGATTCTCTAGAGGAAGCACCACATTAGAAATAAAATAAATGATTGACGAAAATCTCATATGCAATGGAAATGAACCACTAACAATGCAAAATGAAACATAGTTACCAAATAAACAATGACATATTTGTAAATTGTAAACTAAGCTCTAAAGCATGCCATTAGAATAACAAGAGCATCCCATATAACATGCATATTAACTATATACAAAATTTATTGACAATAGAACCAGCTGATCTCCAAAACATGAAAAATGAGAAGTCCTACCAAATTGTCAATTTTAAACTCCTTGCCGGGTGTCTCTAATTCAGTTACTTGATTTAAACTTCTTGATATCTCATTTTGAGAAAGGTCGGATTTAGAAGATCGCTTCCGCTTGTATGTCAAGAGCACCTTGTTTGTCATCTTACGTTTGGATAGGTTTGTCCTTCCCTCATACACTTCACACTAGTAAAATGGACAATAGAAGGAAACACACTAAAACAAGATTAATATAATCAAACTAATTCATAGCCATGTCATGAAAATGATGCTCAAAAATTATGTAATCAGAACTGAACCATTGAAAGCTAACAAATAGTAAGGATGCTCTAGAAACAAGTATTTTCAAAAAACCATAAGAAAACATCCAAGCAAGCTCACGTGGTTGAGTCACATGAGCATAATGAGCTAACAAGTAATAAAAATTTCACATTTTTACAGAAAAAATTCATTTAAGTCTTAATTGTATGCTTGCACTTTGCAGACTAGCAAATGAAGGTCATTTTACTCCTAGTTGTGTACTTGTGTCTTACTTTTCTGTTTTTAAATATATCTCTTTTCCAATCTTTTTAGGAATATTACTTGTGTTAAAACAACAAAATATTTACATCAAAAATCGGCCTCTTCTTGACACACTCAAAAAAAGAACTTGAGACATTGACTGCAAAGCTGAGATGGAACTTTGAAAACAAATTAGACTATAATATAATTTTTCTTTAAATTTGTATTCTAAAAGTAACATTGCTCCATTGTGACATGGAGGTCACCAATTTGAGTCCTAGAAAAGTAGTCCCTCCACAACTCCACTTGAGGAGATAAGTATCACATCCCAAATTTTATTAGATAATAATAATTGCTGTAATATTTGTGGAGATAACACTTATAAAGCATAATCTCCTAAATACTACAAGGTTAAGAGATTTGTTATAGTTGGATTTGGAGAGAAAAATCAAGTGTCTGTTGAAATTAGGGTAAAAACAGTACATATAGATGTTACACAAGATAAAAATGACTGAAAAGACCAAAATACCCCTAAATATATAACAACACATTACAACACTCTCCCTCAAGTTGCTATATATCAAACATGCTCAACTTATCACATAAATTTTCAAACATTTGGTATTTAGTACTTTGGTAAAAATATCAAACAACTATTCTGAAGACTTTGTATATGGTGTGACAATGGCTTCATCCATGATCAACTTTCTCATAAAATAACAACCAACCTCTATATGTTTTATCCTCTCATGAAAAGTTAAATTACTTGCAATGTAAATAGCAGCCTAATTGTCACAATGCATAATTATGGGCCCTTTTGTACAAAAACCAAATCCTTGTAAAAAGAATCCCAACCACAATATTTCACAAGCTATTTCAGTCATAGCTCAATACTTCACCTTGATAGTTGATCTAGTGACAACATTGTGTTTCTTGCTAAGCCATGTGATTAAATTATCCTTAATATAAGTACAAAACCATAAGTAATTTTTTTTTCACCAGCATGACTTGAGTTTGTATAACCTTTAATCTGTAAATGCCCATGCTTTTTATAAATAAGTCCCTTTCCTGGTGGTCTTTTAATATATGCAAGAACTCTAAGAACCCCTTGCCAATGGACTTCTCTAGAATTCAGCATAAACTGAGTTAGAAAGTTTGTTGCATATGTAATATCAAGACAAATAACAATCAAATATATCTACTTCCCAATAAGTCATTTGTATATTTCAAGATTACACAATGATGTAAATGATAAGTCCCAAAAAGGAAGGCTTTGTTCTACAAGTGTGTTTTCTGGTTTGCAACTTATTAATCCAACTTCCTGTAATAGATCTAAGGCATATTCCCTTTGTAAAAGTGAAAGTTGTTCATTGCCATATGCAAACTTACCTCTCAAAAAATATCTAGGCTTACCCATGTCTTTAGTAACAAAATGATTGTTCAAATATATCTTAGTATAGTTGATGGTAGCAATATCACTTCTCATAAGTAGAATATCATTTACATAGACCGCCAAAATGACACAACCAATATTGATTTTCTTATAGAAAATTGAGTTTTCGACAACAAACCTATGAAAACCATCATTATACACGATTTTGCTAACTTGTCAAACAAACCCTTGGAACTTTCTTTAAGTCTGTATATTTCCTTTCTTAGTAGGCAAACTTAGGATTCCCCCTTAGTAACATAACTAGCAGGTTGCTCCATGAAAACATGTTTAAAAAGATCATTATACAAGAATGCATTTTTGACATCTAACTAAGACTCGGGCCTTTGGCAACCTTACATCCCTACAAGAGTATCCTTTTTCCTTTGGAGGTGGTTTCATAATGTTCTTCCTACTGATTAATTTTTCGTTAGGAGGGGCTTTTCCCTCGCTTCTTCTTGCGCTTGTTGCAGGATTCGCAAAGGCATGGACTCTCCTTCCCATCTCTTTTTCGAGGGAGACTGGGCCTTTCTTTTTCGTAAATGGGTGTGTAGAAGATTCAATTTTAAAGCAGATAGCAAGGAGCTCTAGAAGCATTGGATCATGGTCTCCCTTCATTACAGGGGCAAGAACAGGGACCGCAAATTTCACAAGTTTCTAGTGGCTCACATTCTTTGGGAAAAGCAGAAGGCACAGTGCAAGGTCATCATGGCTAGAGAGGAAAGGAACTTTGGGGTGATATGCAATTAGGTATCTTTGGTAGTGTTTCTTTATAATCGCTCTTTTACCAAGTGTGCCGAAAAAACAAGGTCGATGGATCTCCTAAAAGAAGCCAGATAAGGATCACTAGAAGTTGAACATCGATGGCGCTTTCACAAGGAATCGCAAGGGCTGCAGGTGGTTGGATCCTTCGAGCCGACAATGGTGACCTCATTTGGGCTGCAGGTGGTTGGATCCTTCGAGCCGACAATGGTGACCTCATTTGGGCTGCAGGTGGTTGGATCCTTCGAGCCGACAATGGTGACCTCATTTGGGCTGCAG